>ML170262.1:1191-12831 GCA_004355085.1 Rickenella mellea | reverse complement strand
GGCGGAGACCGAAAGAGCCAAGTTGCGACACGCAACAACATTTACGTCAGCGCAACGATATTTTTAGAGCCGCTCCACTCCGCAACCTCTCTAATGTCACTGTGCCTGACAAATAGGCACCAACAAAGTTTCTTCATCTAGTGGCGCCAAAGCCCCATTCTCAATGGAACAACTTTCAAGGCTTATTAAGGATACATGGCATCGCCCACGCTGGACTATGCGGAGCGCTTTACAGCGACGAGCTATTCGTTCGTCGCAGTCGTCATTCGACTCGCCTTGGCATCACCCAGCACTCACAGGCTATAGACTGATTCTAATCACCCTCACCGTGAGCTTTGGTCTATCGAAAGCCTTACTGGCGTACCGAGGGCGGTCCTCTCAGCCGACGACGCTCGAGTGGATTTTTGGTGTTGTCATTGGGTTAATGTATGTGCTCCGTTTTCACATGTTCTTTACCGTACGCTCATTGCTTGCAGCTTGTACTGGTTGGGCTGGTATGAGGACAAAGATGAGATGTTTTATCGTATACCGTGGTTGTTTGAAAAGGACTACCGGCGACCAGTGACTGGTGGTGCGTTCCATGTCTAGTCCTTCATATTCGTTTCCTGACGTGTGGCAACATAGTATTTCGTACCATTTTCCTCGCAATTTCAATAATAGCTGCGGTGATAATATTTTGGTTCGTGTTACCTACCCTTGCCGTCGTGGTTGCCATTGAATGGTCAAACGCCGAGTCGGGATGGGTAATCCTAATGAAATGTGTATTGGCTATGGTGACATGTTTGGTTCTTTGGATCGTCTCATTTGCGCTTGGAATAGGGATTGTTCTTCCATTGGGTGATGCAATGCGCAATACAAAACTATAACAGTTATTTCTGTTTGAAGGATGGACAAATGGATTCGATAGCGACAAACGCAATAAATGATAGCCCTTTCTGAGCCTATCATAAAATTTCACTGCCATTGAGAAAATGGCCGTCTCCTCAAAAGGTTACTTGTCATCGTCGCTTCACCACACAACACATTTTCACCATTGAGATAATGCACGCGTGGTGCAGTTGAGGTCTTCACCTCCGAGGACTATCATAACGATCGTGCGCAGAGCAATATGTGTGAGTCCTCAACTCTACGCGAGATTGACCCTTTTGAGCGAGTTGATGCAAATATTTTGTGGGCCACCACGAATGGAAACACTTCAGTTTTGCTCTCCCGTGCGGCTTAGTAAATACCCATAGATGCGATTGGGGATATTGAAACGCGACTGTGACCCCTCAAGGTTTCTATTGACTCTTAGACAGCAGAGGAGGCCCTCTGCAAAATCAACGATTGTAAATTAAAGTATGTCTTCAGACACACAAGTAACGCGAAACGATACATGTGATAGCAGAAGACGAACGTTTCTAGACGGAAGAACAAAACAACAACTGCGCGAGATATATCGATTAGGACCAGATTGAACCAGGGAGACTTATTCCTTCTCGTGAAACGATTTGCTTGCATGTTGAGAATTGTCCTCGATTATGAGGACGAAAGGCGAAGTGTTGCAAGTTGAAAGGGCCGGCGTGGAGACGGCGACCAGGCACTGAGTCTGTTGAACGGATAAGTTCTGACAGGGTTTGTGACAGAAATATGGGACATACTGCAACGTATTGTGACATGATGATGAAATTCCCCCGTTCCATGAGTCCGGGGCTCTGAGATTTGTCCATATGATGGCGGTTATTGGAATCCTTCAAGATGCATTATAGGGACGGAATGGAGAACATGAATGGATTGGGACCTATTCGGCATCTGAGATTATATTTTGACTTGAAGATTCCTGTGTGTTTACTAAGGAATAAGCGAGGAAAATCTACACCAAAGGCACATCAGTGGGAGCAGCTGTGCTCTATGATTTTTCTCACCAATTCCGAACCCCTCAATATGTTGCTCGTCGAATAAGGAAACACAGCACCCGGAGAGCCAGGCGGTTGAACTCGAACACCGGATAGGCCCATTTCTTTTCAGTGAAATTACTGTCGTCTATGACGATTCGACGCGAAAAATGGCAACGGACGTGACAAAAGCAACCTGAATGAACGGTTTGGCCACAACTTTCGATTAAAGATTACTGATAAATTAGTACATTAGTGCATTCACGAACACTACCGAATTACATCTACCTGAATCACGAGCCCATAATGCTGACGGCGCGCTGCAACTGCCGTCAGTGACACCTCGGGTCACCAAGTCTCTCCTGACGAGACTTGCGCGGGCTGCAGTAAGTGAACATATGAATCTTCGCGCGTAGGCAAAATTGAAGCCAAAGATCCATAAGATTTCGTTCCCGCAAAGGGTGGAGGCCATGAACCTTGAAGTTTTCACTGATCGTGACTGTTAGGCTGTCATACATGAAAAGAGAAGACTGTTCGCGAACGCTCGAGAATGAAGCCAAACATCAACCAGATTCGTTCATGTGAGCTCGCAGATACTTAGTAGCAGGCAAGAACTTGGAGGTTCGTGACAGTTACGTTGTCACAAAAGACTGCAGCAGGACCCCGCAAAACCTCTCCTCATCACCAGCGAGAATGGAAGGTTAACGCGAGTGACCTTCCTACAGATCAGAAACGGCACACCCGTTCATTTTCTTCGCTATTGCGAGCGAATGGACCAACTATCAAGAGTTCTCCGCAAAGAATGGAACACCCTCCGCCGGAATTTGCAACGAACATTTCGGCAATTGGTGTTTCGAACGTCTCAGCCATCATCCTTACATCACCCAGAGCTTACGGGTTACAGATTGATCTTGATCACTCTTACTACGAGCTTTGGCGCATCAAAAGCTATCCTGGCGTACCAAGGTCGATCAGCAGCACCAACGACCGTCGAATGGGTTTTTGGTGTAATCATTGGGACTACGTACGTCATTTCGCGTGTGGGCTTTTTCTCGTTCTTAAGGAAGATTTGGTCTCAGACTGTATTGGCTCAGTCTTTACGAAGACACGGAAGCAAATTATTATCGTATTCCATGGTTATTTGAAATTGACTACTGGCGACCAGTCAGGGGCGGTTCGTTCCACACGTAACTCATCATAGCTCTTCCACTGACGCAATGTACACCCAGTGCTCCGCTTGTTTATCCTTTGCATGACATTTCTGATCGTGGCGATAACATTTCTCGTCGCACCGCTAGTCCTGGGGATTGTTTATGCCGTGGATTGGGTGTCAGTTGAGTCGGTTTTGAAGTTTGTCTTGACGTTCATCCCGATTTCCCTTTCGATGGGGTTAGGGATAGGCACTTTAGGTGCATTCGGAATGTTTCTTCTTATTCCTTTGGCTAGTGCAATAGAAAATACCAGAATAAAACGATAAACTATCATTATACATATCGCATGTACAGCTGATGTTTTGACTTCCGAGTTGCTTGCGGTCAGATGCGTGCTCTTATGCTAAGTTAAAATCCATCGTGTTTCGGAACGCGCGATTCACATAGGGGTAGTTTGTCGCTGCTCGGAGATGTCTTTACGCTCAAACAGTCGACCCGACCGCATGCTTCACTGTTGCATCAAGTAGCGTGACAACACGTCATCGCATTCAATTCGTGGTGTGCTGGAAAGAAGAAACAAGCATTCAGTCCGATACAATAAAAGCTTGCCCCGCAAAGAGAACATTCGCGGCATCGTGACACCGCGACGTTGTTGCAAATACGACTTCCGGAGTGACGAAGGATTGGTGATCGATCACTCTCGCTGGGAAGGGCGATACGAGCAGTGCGAAAATGACAAGTTTAAATTACGATGCGCTAACTTCGACATGATCGAGAGCGTTGTATGATGGGGCAGGATAAGCGTATTGGAGCAAATCTAGCGTTACCGAAGTGTCTCGTGCCGTCGGGGTCTGATCAAGCCTTCAGATCGAGGATAAACGCAGCGAGCCAGAGCTAACAATAGAGTTCTTTGACCATGCGCTATGGATCAGCAGTTTCGGATCCATGACAGAGAACGTATATTCGCGCGAAAAAGTCCATGTACAAGACGGAAAGGATGACGAGTTGAGGATCACAGATCACAGCGTAATAGATATTTCAAAACATATATTCGGCATCTGGGTGGTAGGAATTATGCGGTTGCGGTCCGAGAATGAGTCAAGAGTGGCGAGTAAACGGCAAGGAGGACGTACCGTATCAATGTGCCAAATTTACGGACGAAATGCGTTGGTGGTGTACAGCGACTTTCGTCACGCATGTCCCATCTTCTGACGAGATCCTGCTGCCCCGGAACCCTCCACAATCCAAGTCGGGACACGACAGGGAAGTTGGGATCGAGACCAGGGTGTTCTTCTGGATCACTTGAGTAGTCATGCCCAAATCTCATCTTCAGCGACTACGGTTCAACTTGGCGTAAAGATATCATGAATTAACGAGTAAATTCGCGAGGCGATGCCCTGTAAAGGCACATCAGTGAACCGTCAACGCCGAAGTTGCTAAAATTATGACTTTTCTCACAGACGCCGCACTTTTGATACATCGAGACAGCAGATATGAAATATTGTTCACTTCAACCAGACGCGCCGACAGCCATGGATGATGCCAACGGTGAAAGAACCCGGTCGGTGTGAAGTTCAGGGGAAAGGGATTGGTGGGCGAACGATCGAAGTCCAAGGAGACCAATGAACGAGCTTCTTACTTCCAGTTTGCTACCATGAGTCGCCAAGAATGAGAATTTTAGAGCCAGTTGTTGTTGTTCTGGAACGAAGTCACCGCCTTGAACAAGAAGATTGCCAACGAAACTTGAATATTCACGTTGCTGGGTCGACATTGTCACGTTTGAAACGCGAGAAGAGAATGACACCCGTACATACGCCGACGCAGTGATGAGACGAGACCCTTGGTTGCACCCGGTCCTTCAGGCGTAATTGGTGGAGAAGCATGAGAAGGGTTCCGTGTGAGTGTTATGTTACTTGTTGAGGATATGTTTGTTCGAACTTTTCTGAGTGCTTGGTGGACGTTGAAAACGTTGGTGAATCGATTGTTGCCCATAGTCGAGCTTGTCGTCGAGGAGACGGAGGAAAGTCTAAACGCCGCTCAGCAGCAGGCCGGTGCTGGACATGAGAATGCCAAAGAAAGGATGGCGCACGCGAGAAAAGTGAATTGTAGCACGTGGGAAACGGAACCAAACAAGTTACGGAGCAGCTGTGGTGATGAAAATCTTCTGTCTTCCAACACGCTCAGCACGACGAGCACACTCATGCCGCCCTCCTCTCCACAACAAGCTCATTTCCTCGGTATCGAACTCGCTACGGACCAACTCAGAGCTGCTGTTGTCGATGATGCTTTAGACCTCATTGGTGTCGCGTGTGTCGACTTCGACACCGACCTCCCAGAGTTTCAGTGCGTTGTTTCTCAAAGAAATGGTTCAAGTGACTCGGTCTAACGCGCATTTCCTACTTTTACTTCTATAGGACCCAAGGAGGTATCTTCACGACGCCTGGAGATGCGTACACGACCCCGATCGATATGTGGGTCAAAGCACTCGGTGCGTGTGTCACGGAAGCAAATTTCACTCGTGTCGGAAGCTTACGCTACGGTATACAGACATTCTCCTCGAAAAACTACGCCTAAACTTCGACCTCTCGAAGATAAAAGCCATCGGCGGCGCAGCACAGGTTCGTGTCTATTGTCCCTCTAACGACGAACAATTGTGATGGTACGGACGACGGTACCGGTTACGTGATGCGCGGATAACGCGACACGTATAGCTGCGGTGGACGTATATCAGTCTGTTCGGGACGCTGGAATGGTGCTTTTGCGGCGGCGCGTTAGTCCAGCGCGTTACCTGAGGCCGTGGTGGACCACATGTGGCTGTGCTCCGAGGATCTTAACAACGGAGTTATAATTGATCGTGGTCTTTCCTCGCCAAGCCCAGTCCCTTCCCTCTTCTGTTCCGCCCCTCATTTGTGCAAATGCTGATTCTCTTTTTTAGCACGCATGCGTCTGGTGGCGTTCACCTACGGCGTCGTTCCCGCTTGCGACACTCAACCCTCACCAGACCATTCACGCCCAGCTTCCTTCCTCTCTGTGGACGATCCCAAATACACCAGTCTCGCAAGACACCTCTTCTCACCCTTATGCGCTCGCACTCGAGCAAGCTCTGGGTGGTCCCGAAGCCTTCGCGCTTCTCAGTGGTACGCCAGCGCATGCCGGTCTCGCCGCTGCATCCGTTCTGCGAGTGCGTGAGACTGCACCTGGTGTTTGGGCGAGTACGGGACGCATTATGCCTGCTGGGGCGTGGCTTGCGAGCATACTCTCCGGTGGCTGGGCGAAAGTGGGAGAAGGAGAGGCGTGTGCGATGGGGATGTGGAATGTGCAGAGGACCGTTTGGGAGGAGAGGGTTTGTGAAGTCGTTGCTGGTGGGAGAGACGAGGGGAGGAATTTAGTCGGGCTACTGGGTGACGTGGATATAGGTGGAAGTTGGAGAGGGTCAGTAGGATCTTATTTCGTGGAACGTTACGGTTTCTCTCCGGGTTCGTATTCACTCTGCAATGTCATTTCGTCATATATTCACTAACTCGCTTGCTTATCAGATACATTCCTTACTTCCTTTACTCCGGAACCGTTATCGACATACCTCTCCCTCTTGCCTTCGCCGACGGATTCGGTGCTCACCTTCGGTCCAATGGATGTCCTCATGACGCCAGCACCGCATTACCTTCCGTCAAGACTATACACTCTGGTTCCGCACCCGGCACAAGCACTCGGTGAGGGTGAGAAGCGGCGGTACATCGCGATGTTGATCTCTCGGTACGTATCGTCTCATTATCGTTTTCTTCCCTTCGCAAATTTTGCGTCGCCTTTCGGACGAAGAGCACGGCGCGGTTTTCGCCGCATGTTTCTATCTCATTCGAAATCATTCTCGTTATATTGTGAATCACCATCCTTCATTGCTCCACCTTTAACCAACCTGCGTTCCGTTCTCCTCTAAGTGCCTGTTAGGAAGCACCTCACTGATATCGTCCATCTTTTCCCAGAAACGGCGACGTTCCACGGGCACTGGTTCGGGATATGTACACGAAGAGTTGGAGCGCCTTTGATAGGCTGGTCGCCATCGTCCCACCAGGCGGCTCTATCGGGTACGTTTACTCGTCCCTATGCGTGCTGATTTACTAAGTCAAGCCTGTCTTTTCTCTACCTCTTCATTGCTATCCCATGCGGACATATACCACGTTCAATCAATCCGTCGACGTGATCTTGGTATCGGATGGACAGGCTCGACGACAAACTCTTTTCATTCTGGCTTCTTCAAGGTGATCTCCCTCCATTGGCACCAGTGAAAGGTATCTTTCGGTTCGAGACTGGAATCAAGGTTGGCGAGGTACGTACTCCTACAGCTACCTGTGACCAGACTTGAGCTCACGACTTTATTTTGTAGTTCCGTGACCTTCGCGCAAACCCAAGATGTTTGCTCGAATCCCAATTGCTATCATTCCGAACTCGATACGCGAGGATGCGTGCAAGCAACTTGTTCTTCCCCACCCATCGAGCAGCTGCCATCTCGTCTCTTTCCTCCGGACCTGCCGCGACCGGTCTTTCGTTTGACCCTTACTCGCTGGTTCCTCTACCGAGAAGAATCCTTACGACTGGTGCCGCCGCCAACTTTTCAAGCGTCGTCAACCTCTTAGGCGACGTCTTCAATGCGCCGATATTCGTTCCGACTACACAATTAGATAGTGCGCAACACTCTCCGCATAGAAATGCTCCGGCAGCTGGGTGTTGTGCTCGGGCTCCTCTGGGAGCCGCGTACGTTGCTAGATGGGTATGGGGTCGAGAAGGAGGTGGAGGAAGCGGTTCATCGACGAACGGGACGTTCGAGGACGAGGTTCGACGGTTGCTCACAAAGCGCTGGTTGGCGAAGGGAGGCGGGAGGAAGGAGGGTACGCCGTCAAGTGGTTCACCTGCGCCTTACCTCCATTCTCGTTCCTCGGGATTGGGAAGCACGATATTGGTGGAGGAGTCGGATGAAGAAGACGAGATTCGGGACCAGTTTCCTCCTAGCGGAGGTGTGAGTCCGTATGGAAGTCTGAATGGCCACGGGGATCGCACACCACCACCGCGGATGCGCACTACGACGAGCTCGTCTGGCGTCTCGATGGCGAACACGAATAGCAGCGGTGGGATCCCGCCATCAACGGCATTCACGTCTCCTGAAGTTAATCTGCACGGTGGAGGCGTGAATAGCAACGCGTTGACGAATAATCTCTTGTCCCATAACCTCCTCAACTCCAATCCGCATGGATCGAGCGCGTCTCCTCCCACTCCGACTGGTACGAACGGCTCGGCGCCGCCTGGGATCACACCACTCACACCCGTCGCTGCGCTCCCAACTGGTGATGCAGAAGCGCAGGTCGGGCTCGCAAAGGTCGCCGAACCAGATACAGACGCTTTCATGACATATGCGAGCATCGTGCCGGAATTCTGCCGCTTAGAAACGATGTTGGTGAAGGGTCTCGTATGAAGGAGTTACTCATCGGCGTCTCAACCGCCGCACATCAAAAGGGCTCATGTCCAACCCTCAAAATTACGACTAACGATACCAAGAATCGAACTAACGGACTTCTCTGACGAATCGGCACCAAAAGTTTTTACGCTTCGATGCGATCGATATCGATCGACGCAGCTATAAAATTGTCTTTATTCAATCTCATCTTCTTGTCACATTGCTTTTGCTCTATGTGCCTCCCGTTCCTCTGCATCTTGTCACTGTTCTGCCAATCATCTTGCTGATTATATTGCTTGTCACGCCGGACTTGGTCGTTTTGGGGTTGAATTCCCTTCGGGGATTGGTTTTAGATGACAGTCGAGTTACCCGTGATATACCTTAGCGCTGCTATAGTTGAAATGTAGCATCCTACTTATCTACCTACGTACGAACACCGCCCTACTTACAAAGGGTGTTGGGCAAATTCAAATTGGACTTCGTGCAGCGTGTTGTGTTCTGAACTTCCGCCAAACTGCTCCAGACCTTAGGACACGAAGAATATAAAAATGTTTTCGTAGTACAGTACCACTACATGCATGACAAATTCTAAATGGCGCAGGGTTGAGAGGAACGCCGATGTCACCCGTCCGCATTCTTGAAAATTCCGCCAATACCAATATGTACCTTGATATGACTCTCCGCTACTCACTTACGGAGAGAAATAATACCAGCAAACGATCTTCCAATTCAAGTCAAAAACTTAACCAACGCTAAGAATTTCTCACTGGAACATTTGATGCCAGTGTTCGCCATCCCCGAAAGTGAGTATCAACATGCATATTTTGGGAGTGCGACGACGGAGAAGATGAAAATAGGTTGGAAGCGAATTGAGTGTACCGTGGATTAATGTTCGAATGCGGTTGTTGACGTTAGGGTTATACATAGATCGTAGGTTCAGGTTCGACCTATGTTCCAAGCGGACCTCGACAGGTTTTGTGGAGACCTATGGGCCAAAACCTAGGCAACCTAGGCAGGTTTTTGTGGAGACCTATCTATAGAGACGCGGGTCCCATAGTCCTCGGACCACTTTTCGCTGAAACCCCACCTTTCGGCCCCGTTCAACTTCGAGGGCCTGGCGCCCATGCAGGCGCCCATTTTCAATGTTGGAAGGTGGGCAGACGGATCAACGGATCAGGCGGGGGGAGGCGCCCAACACCGGAAAGGTGGGCGAGAGGTGGGGTTGCCCGATTGGGTCGGTGGGCAGGGTGGGGCGGGCTCACGGCGCGCGAGTTTCTCAACGGATACCTTAGATATTTTGTACAGAGTATCTCTAGTATACATAGATGCATTATCCCAAAGCACGAAGCGTGAGGTGAGCTGCGAGACCCGCCGTCGCCGTCGCCGTCGGTGGCGAGCATGTGTGGCGTGGCTTGCCTTCCTCCCTCAACCGACTCTCCTTTCCCCACCTCCACCATCGCCCGATCGCCTCGCAACTTCGCACACCGCTCAAGATAGCCCTGGGCGACATTCTGTTCAAGATCTGGATGGCCACGACGCGTCGGGCGAGCTGGAGGGACCGAGTCACCAAGAACCCGCATATCTCATGTTCGCCTGGCCAGCACGGTCCAGCACGTCAACGCACGCCCACCACAACTCTTCCAGGTCATCTCTAGATACTCAAGGCCAGCTCTGCGAAGTTTGAAGTGAAACGGAGCCCGGGATGGAGAGCAATCTTAGACGACGTCGACGATACACGCCATTTTGGGCTAAGTCGAGGTACGTCCGTAACTCCTCCTCCCCTAGCCCTTCTACCTCTCTTCTAACTTCATGTTTCAACTCCCACTATCTACTACAGGTACCGCGTGAAGTGTCAAGTCCATCCAAGTAGTGGTTGTGGTGCGGCGAAGGTCGACGACGCTGTCCACGCCACCATGCCGACTTGCAACTTCGCTTCCTCCTACCACCACCATCTCCTCCTTCTCTACCTCCACAGCGCCTCCAGCACCTTCAAGGACCACGAGGATGACACTGGTGAGACAGGAAACGCGAATGGACGCTAGCAAGACCGTCGAGGATGTGAAGATCGCTCCAACAGCACACCACCACCATATCCCGTCCAACTCGCCATCCTCGCCATCTCAGCGCATCGCCGCACCTTCAGGACACCTCAAACCACCCATTAGCACCTCCATGCAGTCCATGCGGGCGAATTGGAGGCCTGAACCAGAACGGGGCGTAACCACGCTTTGTTCTGGTGGGTCTGGCCGCTTCTACAGGCATCACGACAACGGCGACGACGACGGAGGAACGGCGAGTGGTAGGATGGCCAAGATGCAGGTTACGCGTGTTAAAGGAGTCATATTCACAGTCTGTAAGAGAATTCTCCATTCAGCAATGCTCTAACATCTTTTTTGCTTCACGTCTAGGTACTATGCCATTCCGGACTCCCCATGGCATCACCCATCCATCCACGCCTTTCCCGGCCATTATGGCCATCAGGTTAGACTACCAGGAGTGCACTGGCCCTATGCCTTTCCGAATGACACGTCTGGGTATCACTGGAATGTCTCGATCTCGCGGGTGAGTCCGTCCAGGCCTATACAGTGGTTCCACGCGCTGACCATATCCGCACCTCTTATCAGCCCTTCAGTCGGTTACTCAACGCTTCATGAAGTGTTCCTAGTTCTGTATCTATATTTCTCGCAGTCTCTGGGGTGTTCTCTCGTGTGGTACGTCCTTCCCTGTCCATTTCTGACCAATCGCGAACTGACCATATTCTGCAGGTCATCCCCTCATTCCCACTCTGTCTTTCGACGAAGACATACCCATGCACGGCATCCCATACCCATATGACATCTCCAACCTCCTTTCCGTGTCCCCAGACGAAGTCGCGTCGGTCCAGTTTCGATCATGACAGTTTAGTATCTTTTTGCCTTTCAATTGTTCTTCTTTCTACTGTATTCGATAAGGCATTAATATTATTTGTTTTCTAATTACATTTCATGTGTGTTCGTGTGCGACTGAGTGAGCCCGCAATATTCCACTGTTCAGCCATGTTAAGCGCCGAAGACTTTTATATTCTAAGCGAACACGAGGTACGACGTAAGCAAAGAATTCAGTCTACGCTCAGATACGGCGTTGTGGCGCAGGTCTCTTCTCCTCGCGCCACGACTCGTATCCACCTGGT
>ML170261.1:0-83318 GCA_004355085.1 Rickenella mellea | reverse complement strand
TGTTCCGCGACACGTGCCTTGGCAGCTTACTTAATGGAATTAAGTAAGGAAATGATCTAGCAATCTAAGTTGAAGAGAGAAGTCTTAGAGACGTTGAGCAGACAGTTGATTTCAGTAGATAAGAGTGGATTGTGATTGCTGGCCAGGACCTCGCTCTTTTATGCATTTTCAGATAGAAGCGCACAGCCTCGTCTGCGGAGTGGGAAACCCAAGGCTGCGCAATAGAAGGCTTCCGACGCTTCTTCATCAGGTGATGGAGAAGTGTTTGCGATCTGAAACACGTATTTCGGGGTCCAAATACGAGGGTTGCAAAAAGAGGGTGAAGTCCGAAAGGCCTAGACTAATTACATGATGTAACTACGTAAGCGCGCTGACTAACTACCAAAGCAATGTACATGATACTGATGATGCGAGCGATGACTAAACTAATTGACCAAGGGCGAGTTCCTACCAAGCAAGGAGTAAATACCTGTCCATCGATGATACGTGTATGTATCGAATCCATGACAATACCTGAGCTTCCTAAGGGCATTCAAGTGCGGATGGAGGCCCTTCCCGCTAACATCAATTTGCAATACGAAATATACCGCCAACCCCAAGTAAATTTATATTTTGTGCTTACGGTTTATTCACCTGAGTAGAATATTTTGCAAAACAAGGTTCAGTCACCTCGCTTAACGTTCGGAAAGTCGTGCTAGATTAAAATATCGTTACGGGAAGTCAACCACTATTCACCGGTTGATACATTAAGGAAATTTACTGAAGAAGTATCCCATATCTCCGGCGCCTTAAGTGAAATCAGGACATCAACAAATCACTTAAGTCCAATCCGCCACGGAATCCGCCGGACCCCGTTGTTCAGATGGTCTCTAATATTCTGGCCGATGGACGACACTGACAAAAATTGAGCGATGGGTTGGATGTGAAAGTTTACATAACATAATAGACACCGGCCGCGCGGGTGGTGCCTCAATGCCCAATATTTCCACCCGACGAAATATTGTCCGTTCATTCATGAATTTGAGCACGACCCATGAAGTCACTCAGATCAGCATCCCGCATTCGAATTATACATAGATTAAAGAAATCTAACCCCAACATGCATGTACTGAAAAAACACTAGAGTCCGGAAAGCATTGTGCGCATTTAGTCTAGGTCGGGATACAGATCATTCCTGGCCGCTTCTGCCTCCGCATCATCATGCTGCAACGGCCCCTCCTTCACTTTCGCAGCATGGCCGTGACCGACGTTTTCAGCATCGACCGCAGGCGTTTTGGTGTCTTCAGTGCTCAGATTTTCTCCCTTTTTGTCGTCATGTGCTTTTTCGATGTCTGTCGAAGGAGGTGTTGATGATGACGACGATGACGACGACGTCGTAGTAGCGGTATCCTGGCCAGCATTGTTGACCATGACCGTGCTCACTTCCCTTTCCTCCACGTCCGTTGGCGGCTCATCGGGAATCTCTGCGGCGCTCTTGATCTCCTTCACTGGCTGTTCCGCGAAAATGTCGTGTCCGGGCTGGGGCTGGTTCCCGATGGCCTTAGTTGACTCCGAGTCCGGGGCTTGCTGCGCTTTCCCGGCGTTGTCGTCGTGCACGACTATCGGTGCACGGCCGCCTTCCTCGCCACCGATCACGACGGAGGAGGGTTTTGGTGGTGTCGCTACTGCGATACCTGTGTACGAGGAGTACTGAAAAAAAAGGTGAGGATGGTGATGAGTTCAGTGTAGCGGAAGTGGGATTGACTTACGTCGTCCAAGAAGTCATTACTATAATAATAATAAAATTCATAAGTCCAAATACAATTTTCCACGCCAATGCACTCACCATGAGAAGTCCCACGTCTTCAACCACTTCGCCTTCTCGCACTGCGCCTTCGTCCACGGGCTCCCATACGCCAACGGGCTAAAATGCGCGAACGTCCAGATCGCGACCACCAGCAGCACCGCCGCGATGTAAAAGCGCACTCGGGGACGGAACGAGGACGTCAGTAAGTCGAAGCACGCGCAGGAGAGGAGGATCGCGAAGTAGAGTGCAGGGAAGTAGTGGTGCAGGAACAGCTGTCGTGACATGAGGTAGAAGGGGAAGTAGTGCAGTGCCCAGCCCATGAACAGGAATCCGCATAACGCGTCGTACTTCACGACTTTGCCTGCCGAATTGATGTGGAGTTAGAAGTAATCTTGGAAACTGTGATACGGGGAAGGACGTACTGTTGTTGAAATCCCTGAAGCCTCGCTGTGCGCGCAGTATGAGGAGTCCACGGACACCAGCATAAGCCAACACGGCGAGCGTGCTTAACCACCAAACGACAGGATTGCCGACGAGGTATATCTGTCTGTGATCTTTCACCCAGAAGTTCTGCGAGATCGAGTATTAATGAAACAGAAGAGATGTACTAGACGATTTTGATGGGACTCACAATTCCTCTTCTCAACCTCGGCCATGATGTTGGTCGCGAATCAAATATATGCCGATCGGTCAACCCGGCGTTCGTCCGCCACATGACTGCCTGGAGCTCGAGGAACTTGGATAAAAATCCGGGCAATCTGTAGTTGACCTTTTGCGCGTTGTCATCCACTACGAAAAACAGTCAACGTCACATTTCAGGTTTATGATAATAGGAATACTCACGTTTGGGATGCGTATTCGTCTCAATATACCACAACGAGTTCGCCTTGACCGCATTCTTATTGCACGTCACCTCCTGCTGCTCGAACCCCCACTCCGGGAGCTTGATCTTGTGCGAAAAGAGATAACACCCCTGCAACGTATGCCTCAGCCGAAAATGCGTCCTCAGCGTCCTTAGCCTCTTCCAACTCTCCCTATCCCGCCTATCACCCCCCTCGATCTCGACAATCCAGTTGTCATTCGCGTCGCCGGCGAAGCCGGGCGCGCCGTATGCGGACACCTCGTTCTGGAAGTCGACGTCGGAGACGGGCGGGCGGAAGTCGTGCGAGTGGAGGCGCTTGTCGGTGGCGAGGTGTTGGAGCTTGATTTGTGCGAAGGGGCGGATGTATTCGAGGGGTCCGATTTCGGGGTCGTATGAGGGATCGCCGTTGTCGGATGTCGCGTTGATGATGAGCCAGTTGTTGTTGGCGTCGCGATGCGGGTACAGGGTGATCTGTTGTTCTGTTCGGCCACATTAAGTGGAACGTAATGGAGAGGGGTAGGTGTACGCACGTTTACTGCCGGTTGGGAAATTGTGCGCATGCGAGTGGAGGTATCCTCCTTGTGTGTTTACATGGCGGATGGTGACGGTAGATCCAATGGCAACATCTGGTGCGTCTTGTCAAGACAGAGCAGTATCGGAATAAGGCGTGAAACGAACCGGCGAATGTATCCTGCATCCCGCGTCCCCCAAGCGTATGCTGGAACTCCGAGCTCATGAACCCATCCCCGTCCCCCGAGTTCTCTAATATCAAGAAATGGATCTCGAACATCGCCATGTAAAACAAGATCGGAACGACGATAAGACACAGCGCCCTCGCCATGAAATGCTTCATGAACAACCTCGGCGTGACGCGCAAATCGCCCAACAGCGTCCACAGCTGATGCAGCGTCGCGAACCCGACCGTGGCGATCGTGAACAGTCCCACCCATTTACAGCTGACCACGGCCCCCAGGCTGAGTCCAGTGAGAGTTAGCCACAGCCACCATTGTTCTGTGAAGGGCTTGTGCCGGTCCTCGTTCGTGAACCCCACCCAGAGGAATGTCGTCAGGGCGGTGAAGAATATTAAGGGCGAGTCGAGGAGGATGTGCCGTGACTGCGTGATGAGCCCGTTTTCGAATGTGATGAAGAGAGAGCCGAGGAGGGCAGTGGTTGCGCGGCACTCGAGTGCGCGCAGGGTGAGGTATGTTAGTGGGATGACGGCGACGCCGAGTGTGGCGGGTACCATGCGCATCGCGACGTATGGGACATTTTCATAGACTCTGAAACGGGTGTATTTAGCTTTAAGGTGAGGTAGATATTTGGGGACAAACGCACTTTCCGATATCCTTGAAATCAAAATTCCCGTCGTATCCCGAGACAAAGGCTGCGAGTGTGATTAAGAGTTTTGCTAATGGAGGGTGCACGTCGACGTAGTATCGCGTCTTGATATACTTGGACGCAAACTTTCCAAAGTGCACTTCATCGAAACTGTCCGAGTTTGAGTTGACTTTTCTCTGAACACTGGCGAAAACTGCACTCACACCACGCTATTCGGCCTCGAAAGCCTGAACATCCTCACGCCAGCAGCGATAACCACGACCACAAGCAACAGCCTCCACTCCCCAATCGTCAAACTCAGCCCCCCAGGCGCGATCGTCCTCGCCCTCCCCCTCGGCCCAAAGCCCAGCGACGCCATCTCCCTCCTCTCATCTGCATCCAAATGGTCTTCCCGTCTCTGCGGGAACCTCTGCGAGTGATTTTGCTGTGGTGGTGGTGGGTGTGCGTGCGCGAGACCCAGAGGTGGCGAGGCCGGCCGGCGGGCTCGAAAGCTCCCAGACATCGTAATAGTCGCTTTTTGGACGAATAAACTGCTTGTATTAGAGCCTGAAAGTGAAAGAAAAAGGAAATGAATGAGTGAATCAAGAGGATGGAGGATCAAAAAGATGTGGTTTGGCGCTGTGCCGTCGTGGCGCAGCACTGCCACGTTGGCTCTCAAATTTCGCAAGTCCAAAATCTTACTCAAACGGCGATCGTGCTCCGAATCACGAAAAAAATTCATGTAATATTTGTATTATAGTAGCATTCTTCTCTACATGATTCACAATCTTCACTCGCGTTCCCTCTTCCGCGGCGTAGCACGCAATATCGAGTCGACTCTGAAAATTAATTTCTGTAAGGTACAGATGGAAGCATTCCAGGTAATTGGACGAACCGGAGGATCATCTCCGCACCCTCGCTTGCGCTTGACACGACCTGACGCTTAAGCTTGTAGCTCTCTGTGACGCCTAATGTCTTCATCGACGCGATCGTCCCGTTGTTTAGATCTGCGATGATATCCGGGCGTGAGCTTACCACGAGCAGAAGGGAGTGCAGAGAGTAGAAGGGAGTGCAGAGAGTGTAACGAATAACGCACCAAGCCCCGCATCCCTCTCACCCGCAAAGTGCTTCATCCTCAACCTCGCCACCAAATCCGCCGAATCCAACCCCGCGTTGTCCGCCAATATCGTCGGCATCATCCGCAGCGCGCGCGCGAACGCCTCCACCGCCAGCGCCTTCTTCCCATCCACAGCACTCCCCGCTTTCGAATCCGCACCACCGTCGCCAGCGCTCCCGCGCACGACCTCGTCCACCGCACAGCTCATCGCCATCTCCGCGCACCCACCCCCCATGACCACGCGCGTCTCCTTCGACACCGTCTGCGAGAGCACGGAGAGCGCGTCGTGCAGCGAGCGCTCCGCCTCGTCGACCATCTGCGTCGTGGAGCCCCGGAGGACGACCGTGCATGCTTGCCCCGTGGGGACGCCGGAGAATTTTATGAGCTGCCTCCCCCAAAACGAATTCAAAAAATGAAATGAAAGATGGTGAGTAAGTGAATGGCGGGGGAAGAGGGAAGGAAAGCGCGGACCTTATCCTCCCCGATCATGATCTCCTCAATCACCTCACACCTCCCCAACTTCACCTCCTTAACCTTCCCCTCCTTCCCCCCCTCCCCATACCCAAACGAACTAACGATCTCCCCGCCCGTAACCAGCGCGAGCCTCTCCACGCCCTCAAAATCCGCGTGCTCAATCGCCATCACGCCCTTTTCCGCAAGCAGGCTCTCGGGGTAGTTGTAGATGAGCTGGCGGTTGACGAACACGTTCACCCCGTGCGCGGCGATGAGCTCCACTTTGTCTTTCATCTTCTGCCGCTCGGCGCGTTCCAGCTCGGCGAGCTTGGACGTGCTGTCGACTTTGACGCGCGCGCCGAAGATTTTTATTTTGTCTGTGTCCATGGCTGCGGAGGAGATGTTAGTGTCGGGAATTATATGAGCATGGAGAAATTGGGGGGAGACGGACAGGTGTTGGCGATTAGGATCTTGGCGTTCTCTATGCGTTTCGGGCAGTTCACGCCGATGGTTTTGTCCAGGATGAATCCTGATCGCGCAACGGCATGAGTAAATCAAAAATCGGAATGCTTTGCAGGGATGAGTACCTTCGTCAAGGTAGGAGTCAGTTAGCTTCCCGCCAACCTTTTTGATGATTTGGATATGATCTAAATCCGTTGAGCCCTGCAATATCACCACAACGGATAAGACCATGTAAAGGAGGGGAGAGATAAATACAGACCTTTAATCGGAGGACGGCATCGACGGCGAGGTTCGCAAAGTAGCCTTTGTCCTGTGCGAGGACTTTTGACGAGAGTGTCGTTCGTGCGATGTTGAAGAGATCTTCGCGGAATTTCTTGGGGTCAGCGCTGTACAAAAAGGCATCAATGTCTCGATGCACACAGAGAGGATAATAAGAAGCGGACACGCACGCATTATCAGTAGCAGAGTTCTCCAACGCCTTCAACGCCGCAGCACACGCAATCCGATACCCCTCCACCACCGTCTGCGGGTGCACCCTCGCCACAACGAGCTTCTCCGCCTCCCTCAGCAGCTCCGCCGCCAACACACACACGCTCGTCGTCCCATCGCCCACCTCGTCGTCCTGCACCTTCGAGATGTTGACCAGGATCTTGGCGGCGGCGTTGTCGAGCTGGATGGCTTTTAAGATGGTGGCGCCGTCGTTGGTGACGTTGATGTCGCCTGTGGAGCCGGATTGCAGGATTTTGTTCATGCCTTTGGGGCCGAGGGTGGATTTGACGAGGTCGCCGAGGGCGAGGGCGCCGACGAAGGAGGAGAGGCGTGCGGATTCTGCCTTTTCCTCTGTAGCCTGTCATGAAGTTAGAGTATGTGGTTGAATAGTATTGAAAGGCCTTACCTCCTCTCCGAAGATATTCATGGACATGTTTCTAAACGAGTAATCGTGCTTGTCGCGCGACGCGTCCTCGAAAATGCTGCCAACCTTAACCCAATGTGACAATGGGGGTTGTTATGTAAGCTTCAACTCTTCGACTCTCAGTCTCTCACCAGAATATTGGTATGTCCAGATGCGCATCACCATCTAACTCTACTGGCACGCGCCATGATACTTTATATCTTCCAACTGGAGATGTGGTCTTGTCTGCTCGCTCGACATTAGAAGACCACGGCCTCATGCTGTTTCGCGTCCACAAGTTTATGATGGCACACCATTCTTCAATTTTCAAAGATATGTTTGCACTCCCAACTGCTGTGGAGGATTGTAATGAGAGCTACGACGGCGCGCATTTGGTACACATGCCAGATTCGGCGGAAGACCTTGAAAGTTTGCTGAGTGTATTGTATGATCCAACGTATGTTCTTCCCTTGCCTATGGATATTATAATTCACTTGACCGTGACGCCTTAGACGCTTGCCTCATAAATGCCAAGAGTTTGAATTTGTTGTCCTTGGAGTTCTGAAACTCGCAATCAAGTATGAAATCGAACCTATTCGTAAACACATCATTACGCAAGTCAACGCCGCCTGGCCGTCGACCTTGGAGGAATGGGACGCCCTCCAGAAACGCTCAGAATTTATAGAGGAATTGAGGGAGGAAAGCGGAATTCTGTGCACTGATGCATTACTACCCGAACCGGTACTTTGCATCGAAATTGCCAGACTTGTCCCGCAAGATGTTCACATATCACCCGTCGCCTTCTACCAGCTCTCCCGCACGTCTCCCCACGATAATTGGGACCATGCAGGAACGGGGGAAAACGCCTTCCGGTCTGCTCGGT
Source organism: Rickenella mellea (assembly GCA_004355085.1). Taxonomy (NCBI): domain Eukaryota; kingdom Fungi; phylum Basidiomycota; class Agaricomycetes; order Hymenochaetales; family Rickenellaceae; genus Rickenella; species Rickenella mellea. The sequence continues at coordinate 75,546 of ML170261.1, read as the reverse complement.
GGGATAATCTCCGCCATAGCGATTATTTGCGCCTTCTTCGTGGTCGGGAAACTGTGTGTAACTCTTTGGCCCACCTGGAGGCGCAGATGAGGTACCTGGCTGAATCATGCCAGTCGATTTCATCGTGCCTCTCAGCATACGATAAAATCTGGCGAGAGATATACTCCGAGGTATACAAGGATAATGACCCACTCCGCACCTTATGTATGATGGACCGACCTGGTTACCAGCCGCCCGACCAACTGTGCGAGGATTGTTTGTCTGAATTTTATGAAATGCTAGGAGGGTTACGCGCCGGAATGTGGAGAGCGTGGAATCGCGATTTTGAGCTGACTGGGCCGAATTAACCCGTTGGCAAGCCACCCCGGACATGCTCTGCTGTGCAGTAGAACGAATTACGATTGCATTCATACGTTCTCTTAACCATGCCTCGCAACAACTAACCAGATTTGTAAACCAATCATGCAATCCGCGTAGAACAACCCCTCCCCTTCACCTAACCTATCCCCCGGGTACTACGTGGGCTTAAGCAACGCGAATGTATTCCTCGTACCTTTGCGAATTTCGAGTCCACAGAGATCGAGTTTATGGTCAATCCAGCCCATGAACGTGGCGAATGCCGCCGGACGCGCCTTATATTGGCGAAGTCGCGGGGTGCTTGTATGCATTTGGTATGTTGCCTTCATTGTCTACAGTTCAGAATTGATACGGAACAGAAAGCACACAGTCGATGAGTATAATACTAATTTAAACAAGAAACCATCCCCCTCCGTCGCAATCTTGAATACCAAACTCTGTTAAATTTGGAGCAGGGGCGCACATGACTGAATTTAAATCCTCGATCCTCACTGGCTTGGTTGGTGACTCAAGGCCATTGTATCTGACCAATGAACCGCGTGCAGGCAAACATGCTTTGCAACTACATGCCATTGCGCACGCCCGTCTACAATAATTGGACCCGCCGACGAACGGAAAGCAAGGCCCCCCGGTGTGCTCAGTGGGATAATCTCCCCATTGAGGATTATGCGCAGCTTCTTCGTGATCGGCACATTGTGAGGAGGTTTTTGACCATAATGGAAAAGGAGTTGAGGTCGCAAATTGTTGGGAGTTTATTGTGCAGATCATGCTCCTTGTGCATCTCAGCATACGACCAGAGGTGTACTGCGAGATATACAAGCATGCCCGCACCCTCAGTATGCAGGATCGACCATGAAGAATTGTGTCACCAATGTGTCAGTGGATTTATTCAGTTGTTAAAAGGGATACGGCCTTTATTTTTGGGAAGGATGAAAGAGTGGATTTCAGCTCGCCGTGCCCAATTAATCTGTAGACAACGCCATTGTGGGATGCTCTCTATAGTGTAATGGAACAATTCTGCCTTTCCTCTGTAGTTCAGTTGGAATGTGTGATCAACATACTAGAGGAACCAAGAACATCCTCTCCGAAGATATTCATGAGATTCAAATGGTGACGTAATCGTGCTTGTCAATATCCTGTTTTCGGAACGTTGACGAACTTGAAACCTCTCTTTGACCAGAAAACAATAGCAAAGGTCTACAGTACCAATTCTTGTGGACATCAACGTTGCATCAAATCTTGTAACCTCGTAACACTTTAGCATTGCTGATTGTGGTGACCATTGTCCCGCACGCAGTGATGGTTCAGCCAGAAATTCCGCACGCGCCTTGTTCTCATCATGTTCTTAAGCTTGTGACTTTACCTTGACTTCCCTCTTGCCAATCCTCGTCTCCCATCGCCCACAATATTATGGCCAGCAGCTCAACACCTTCTATCTCTACTGGCACGCGCCATGAAACATTGTACCTTCCAACCGGGGACATTGTCCTGTCGGCTCTCTCGAACTTGAAAGTCACCGTGCTCTTTCGCATCCACAAATTTATGATGGCGCACCATTCCTCCATTTTCAGCGACATGCTCGCACTCCCAACCCCTATGGAGGATTGTAATGAGAGCTACGACGGTGCGCACATGGTTCACATGCCAGACTCCGCGGAAGACCTTGAAGGATTGCTCAGAGTGTTGTATGATCCAACGTAAGTCCATGTATCGACTCTGGATACTGTGTTTCACCGGACACTTTAGATGTATCCCTATCTAATGCCGAGAGTTTGATTTCGCCGTCGTTGGCATTTTGAAACTTGCAATCAAGTATGAAATCGAACCTATTCGTAAACACATCATTAAGCAAGTCAACGACGCTTGGCCGTCGACCTTGGAGGAATGGGACGCCTACGAGAAACGCTCAGCATCAATAGAGGAAAGCGGAATCACCTCGACCGATGCATTACTACCCGAACCGGTACTTTGCATCGAAATTGGCAGACTAGCACCGAAAGATGTTTTCATATGCCTATCGCCTTCCATCAGCTCTGTCGCACGTCTGTGCGCAATAAATGGGGCCAGGCAGGAACGGGAAAACGTGCCTCCCGATGGGCTAGGTGGTCTGATCTCCGTAATGAAGATCATTTGCGGCTTCTTCATGGTTGGGAATCCATAAGGAATCGTTTGGTCGATTTTCAAAAACAATTGAGGCCCAACACTACCAGACTGATGGTGAGGAATTGCAAGTCGCATTCATCGTGCATGTCAGCATACGACAAAATCTGGCCAGAGCTGTACTTCGAGCTATACAAGCACAACGACCCCTTCGCGGCGCTCCTTATGATGGATAAACCAGGTTACGAACCGCCAGACAAATTGTGTCAACAGTGTTTCTCTGCATTTCGTTTTTCGTTTGGACAGATACGCAGCTCATTGTGGAAAAATTGGTTTGAGTGGTTTGAGCTCACTGGGGAGAATTAATCTGATCATGTTATGTAACAAGCCGCACAAATACTGCTATTCATATTGCAACGACGGTTACCTCCACGCCCTCAGCCTGCCCTCGCCGTTTCCCAGGTACTACGTGAAAGTATTCATTGGACCGTCTCGAGTTCCAGAGGGACATAGGAAGGAAACGTGTAATGATGACGGAGAGAGGGCGCCCACTTAGCTGGACATGCTGCTAACGGAGATCCGAACGAGTCAATAAAAGTAGAACGCTGTATTACAGTACGAGATAGTGTGTGTATGCGCAGGATATATATTAACAGCGGTTTTATTGCTTTATGTCCTCGATCCGTTCAGGTTTATAGTTGTTACTCCAGCTCATGAACGTGGCGAATGCCGCCGGACGCATGTGTTATATTGGCGAAGTCGTAGTTTGCCTGTGTATATTCGACAACCAACGCATCAGCGCTAGCTTGCATGCATCAGCCTTCGTTCTGGACTGCTCAGGCGTGATGCGTGAACGCCAACAGGCTTTTCATTTCGAGATCTTTATCCTCCGAGTCATTCCATTCTGTACACACGGAGGAACCAGGTGCTTCAGCTTTCATCGTCTCCCTCGTCCTGCAAATATATCCCATCAATTTAATTTCAAAGGCTTCAACAGTAGCATTGCGATAGGCCTCACCTGTCGCTCCTCATCCCAAAGTCTCAGAACAGTGTCATGGTCCATCTCCGGTTCGTCCTCTGCATGATTGGCAAGAGAAACGTCGGAATCTGAAAACGAGTCATCGTCCTCTGAAGTCGGAGATTCGTACGTGTCATCGTTTTCTTCTTCAAGATCATTTTCATGTTCATGCTCAAGAAGTTTTGCCAAATCCGAGCCACGATCCACCTCTGGGTAGTCACGATGTATCTCCAGTGCGTCACCACGGTTATTTTGCAACTCGATCCCGAGCGTCTTTGCTACTTCCGTCCAGTTCCGTAACATGTCGAGATATGGTCGTGGTACGAAAACATAATTGGTTGGATCCCCTAAATATACTACATCGAATATTCGGATCACTTTCAAGGATGGAAAGTGCGAGTCTCTGGATTCTGCAATAAATCTTAGATGGTGCTCGAGGCCGGTACGGGAGGGATCCATGAAATCAATCTGTAAAAGAAATGGCATCGCGGGATAATGTAAAATCTGTTCGTAGGCTGGATGGAAAGCGAGATGTTCGATTTTCGGAAAATGAGTTGCCAAATTGGCGAGGATCGATGCATTTGGAATAGATGAGAGAGTGAGGTTGAAGAAAGTCATGTTAGCGCCGTGAGCAGAGCACAGGCCGTGGAGCAGTTGAATGGCTTCACCAGGGTCATCTGAGGTAATGGTCACACAGAGACGACGGATAGATGGGATCGTCCAGAGGGTCAGATGTCGGATGCTCCTGCAGGTTCCATTGTCAAGAAATATAATAAGCGAAATTAGATGGGGCAATGTAGCGGTGAAATTCTGTGTATAGTCCTCTGGAGAGTTGTCGAGTATTCCTGGGTGAAACTCCAGCTCTCGCAATCTTGTGAGGCTCGAAATGAGGCGACATTGAATTTCGAACGACATCCCGTCATGCCCCAAGTTTAGGAAAGTGATATTATTGAGAAACATTGCCAGTGTCGAGTATATCACTGGACCTTGTTTAGCCTGGCCGTCGTAACTGAGGCTATGGTCCATCGATCGGATCGAGGGACACAGTGATAGAAACCGACGGAGGTCCTGACTGTATAATTTTTCCCACCCATTTGGGACGAAGAAATTTAAATCAACACGTAAAATTGACCTCGCCAGCCACTTGGTTCCGGACGCTTCAAGAGTGCGGACCAGTCTTGGCAACTGGGCGAGTCGACTAAGGTGAACGTGTTCGTATAACCTGTCGATACAGGAATTGTACCACAGCCGGCAGACGCGCAAAAAGGCAAATTTTGCACTAAACGCGACCATCCACGCCGATGTCTCGCAGTGTGGTGTGTCTTCTTCGGGAAGTAGCACCGCAAATATCATGAGTATTATCTCAACCGAGAGACTAGAGATGGAACGCGGAGTCTAAAAAAGGCGGTCTAAGTAGGACAATAGACGATACGCGGGAAGGGATATCGAGGGAAGACTCACGAATGGCCCAATGCCAGTGCTGCCGGTGGTGGGCTGACCTGTGCTACCCAGCGACTGTCTCAAATATTGAACTTCTTCCTCAAGTTCCGTAACCTACAAATCAACAATGCCATTAATAAAATCATATTAACACAAAAGTGACAGGCATACTTTATGGCGAAGCACGACATTCTCGTCTGCCAGCTGTCGATAATCCCTTTGCAAATTTATTGATATCTGGCAGTGAAGGATAAATGCGCGATCTCATAGCACGGGTTCAATTCAAGCATACCTGTGATGCTTGTGAAAGCAGGTTTGTAAGATCTCCTCCTTGTTCGACATTTATCGTGGACATGACCAAGTCGAGAAGAGTGTGTGTGCGTCACATCGATCAATGTAGCATCACGTGTTTGTAACATCGCTGTGACAAGCGCGTTTGTAGAAAAGGTCTCCATCTCACCGTCGCATCCATCTGTGTTAGTCGTGGCCCGGAATATTATGGCCAGCGCATCAACTCCTTCTAACGCTATGGGTACTCGCCATGAAATTTTATATCTTGCAACTGGAGACCTGGTCTTGTCTGCTCTCTCAAACTTGAAGGAGCACGCCGCCCCTGTGCTCTTTCGCGTCCACAAGTTTATGCTGGCACATCATTCCTCCATTTTCAGAGATATGTTCGCAATTACAGCTCCTTTGGAGGATTGTAATGAAAGCTACGACGGCGCGCATGTGGTACACATGCCAGACTCCGCGGAAGACCTCGAGGGTTTGCTGAAAGTGTTGTATGATCCAACGTAAGTGCATGCCTGGACTCTGGATACTGCAATTCACCAGGCTCCTTAGATGCATCCCTATTAAATGTCAAGACTTTGATTTCGTCGTCGTCGGCATTTTGAAACTTGCCATCAAGTATGAAATCGAACCTGTTCGTAAGCATATCATTACGCAAGTCAATGACGCTTGGCCAGCGACCTTGCAAGAGTGGGACGCCTTTGAGAGGCGCTCAGAAGTAATGCTGGAAAGCGGTGTTCTCACCCCTGATGTATTCCTACCCGAACCCGTACTTTGCCTCGAGATCGCCAAACTAGCGCCGGATGATGTTCACATATCATTCGTCGCATTCTACCATCTTTCCCGCACATCTGCCCACAGCGATTTCGACCGCCAAAAAAGGCAAGAGATTGCATCCGCTGTGCTCGGTGGGACAATCTCCGTGTTGAAGATCATTGCGACTTCTTCGTAGTCGGGAAACATTGAGGGGTTGTTTGGCGGAGCTGAAAAGGGAGGTAGGACATGTGGGGTTCCCCACCGCCCCAATTCCAATGACAGCGTGCAAATCGCGTTCTTCGTGCCTCTCAGCATACGAAAAAATCTGGCAAGAGATGTATTGCGAGATGTACAGGCTAAACAATCCCCTCTGCACCCTTCTATTGCTGACTCGGTCTAGTTACAAAAAACCGGGCGAATTGTGTCGGTCATGTGTCATTCAATTTGAGGCACTGTTTAGTTGGATGCGCAAAGTATTTTGGGAAAGGATGGAAATCATTTTTAGTAACCCGACTGTGCGGAATTGATCCCTAGGTACCACACCTGTGGCATGTAACTGTACGTATGATTGTCACATCCATATGTCGTCGCCTCACAACGTATGCAGCAAACAGATATTTAAAGCAATATTTTAAAGTGAATAAAGATTAAGCACGCCGACCCCCCTTCCTGGACTTGGGCATCACGAAGTTAAAATCCAAGTTTGCAGGGTGTCACTGCCGCTACTCAAGGTCATGAATGTGCGCATGCCGTCACTCTAGTAGATTTGTGCGTAGACCAGGTCAAATTGTTCAACGCGATTCATTATCAACTATATGCAACGAAGATTGAGCCTTGAACAGGCGAGATGTATGAACATTAGAGTGGCGCAATGCGACACAGGAATCTTGGAAGTACAGTGTGTAGTGGTGGTGCAGAAGCGTGAAACGATCTACTTGTCAACTTCAACGCCTGAGTCGCTAAGCGCACTGTCGGGTAGTACGGGGCGCATCTGCGCCAAACCGTAAGCATTTTTGTAAAAAATGACGGAGCCTTGGTCCTCCACAAACTACGAATGTATTGTCAGAGGCGCTGAATGTAGTTCGTTGAGAAGCATCACCGACCTTGCACTCCCTGAATACTCTGTAGAGTTCTGCCCAGCCGACCGGCGGCCCTTGCAACATGTAATCAGGAAATCGCGAGCGAAGAGCTTCAGTAGCTTCCCATCTGCGAAGGCAGTATGAAGTCAACAAATCGGACAACTGAACACAAACTCACGCATTGTAATGGGGAATTTTACTAGAAATGTGATGCGTTGCGTGATTTTCGGAGATACCATGGGTGCAAGTCGCCCCAATCCATGCGATGATGCTGCCAAGGTCGCCTAGAATGTTACGGTCCATTGTGCAAAAAGCACCCCTGATGAACGTGAACTCGGGAGCGCGATAGTGAGGTATGACAGGATCAGTGTGCTGAAGAAATACGATAAGAACCACCCAATGGTTAACCCTGAAGCATAAATCAGACAGCGAGACCAGGCTCAGTAACAACTAAGCCTACCAGAGATACGGAACAAGGTAAATGCAGAAGACCTCGGCAAATCCGCGGGTGTATGTCCAAGCAGCCAAGAGAGATAGCCACATCAGAATGCCGAAATTCGAAATCAACACTTGATTGTAATGACGAGGGGCGAACAGCACAGCATTCCGTGTAAAGTCTGAAACGCTGGACTTCAAACATACACAACCATTTCCAAAAAGGTTACATACGATTGGTACCCACGGGATACCTAGTTTGCCCGGAGAGATTCATGGTGAGGTATAGTGGCCAACCACCTAGCTAATGAGAGAGTTAGTTTGAATACGGTCCGCAAATGCATCAAAATCGATATGCTAACCACATAAGTTGCACTACGGAGAGCAGCGGCGATGGGCGAATCACCAAGCGCTTCCCAAAGTTCCTTCTTGACGTCTTCGCTTACGCTCGACCCAAAGGCATCTTCTTTGGCGGGATCGAGTGGTGGCAAACCAACCTCCGAACGTGTCCGCGGAACAAAATGTTGATCCTCTGTCATGTGTCCATGGAATGCATGGTGTTTTGTGTGGGTGATGCGCCATGAGTGGTAAGGTACGCCGAGTCTGTATGAAAAAAGCGAAAAAAAAACATTTCAGTCAACCCAACATGACAGAGAAATCGCGGAACGAACCCGGAGTGTAAAACCCATCCGACGGTGTGATTGAGGAATGGGTACTCAGAGAAGGACTGGTGACCGCATTCATGTGCAATAACCCAAAGGCCAGTTGCGACCAGACCAGCTGCAAACCCATATAGTGACCATATCGAAAAGCGAGCGAGAGAATACAGGAAGGGGTGGGGCAAATCCAAGAAATTTGGATCGATTGCAGAGTTTGCAGCATCGGCAAATTGGTAAATGATCGCCCAAAGGCAGAAGTCCCAAAGCCTATCAGACGCAAAAAGATGACTGTCCGCAAAATCTGACGGAGAAATACACTTACACGTAAAGAGACGACCTGAAGGCTGAGCGTTTGTAGCAGTGAGCTCTGAAGGGCCAACGAGGTCGGTAAAATGGCCAATGACACGCACTAAAACTCACGGGATCGCAGAAAGGACGTCTTTGGTAGATACGTCTGGGACTACGTACTTGCCCTGCGCGACAGTAGTAACACCTTTGGCTTGAGTCATCTGTGAAGAGTAGTCAAAACACTTCTATGGCAAGGTTTTGAGTCCGTCCGCCGTCTAAGGCAAGTCTAAGGACGTGTTTATGGTCTCAGCAGCCGACGTCCGCATAAATACTAGTCGTTATTCGGGCTTGAACCGAACTAGATGGAGCAGTGACATACTTGATTATGGCAACGTATCCAACATGAGGCAAACATGCATGGCGGAGCTTGCGGTAGAACTTGAGTATTAATAATGGCGTCCATAAGATCATGCCATCCGGTCACTTCGCTAGGGCTGAATCTCTACCGTCGCTGCGTGTCGAGGTAAGCACGGCGTCCAGTGAGAGCCTGAGCCAGGCACCGGGAAGTGCGCACGTGTGTTCTGTTGGACCCATACGTTCTGTCGATTGCGCCTGGCAACATGAAAGCCGATATCGATAGGAAAAAGCACTATGGTGATGTGGGTAGTAGAGAGAATAACCCGGCGTTCGACCGTCAGTTTCATGGACTTTACGTAGGTACTCACGGAGCCTTTCCGAGGTCGCTTCATGCTCGTGATCCGTTGATGGTAACTCAAACTCGCGAATGCCGTTGGGACGCGTGTGCGACTGCGTCCGGAATTTGCCACAAGAACTGCGGCTTTGCTCCTTCGCATTTTAGTGCTTCACTCCACACTTCTGCTGGTATCGCAATCATGAGTTCCACACTACCGACCATTCTATCCCTCCCGCCTTACCATTTACTAGCGTATGGCACCCTCTTAGGCACCGAACTTTACCAGGTCAGTATAAATCTACACAACGGCTTCCCACCAGTTGCACGGGAAACTCCATTGAAATTATCTACATAGACATTCGTCATGACCGGTGTCTCATTCCGTGCCCTGCCAATATCCATGTTCACCACACTACAAAAGCGTGTTTTCCCCGCATACTTTCGGACACAAACCCTTCTCGCGGCAGCAACAGCGTTGACGTACCCACCTGGTTCGCTAGTCGGATTACGACAACAGTGGTCAAGCTGGGTTCCGTTGCTCGTGAATCTCGCTTGCGCTGGATTAAATTTATACATATACGGTCCGCGCACAACGCGGGCCATGATCGACAGAATTCATCAAGGTAGATATTTTGATCAGGCAATGTCTGCGATATTACTTAGCTTCTTTGATTTATAGAAACTAGAGATGGGAAGAAATACAACGACACTGTGGACCAGAGCGCAGAGATGAAGCGCTTAAATCGCCAATTCTCCAAGTCGCACGCGATGAGCATTCATCTGAATCTCATCGCTATTATAGGCACTGTGTGGTATGGAATTATGTTGGCACAGCGCTTGGACGTCCGATCAGTGTAGAGGATTTGATGGTTTGCACTCTACTTGGATTTCTTACGAACGACGTAAATGCATGTCCAGTCACGGAGAGGTGGTAGTCCGGTAAGCAAGGCCAACGTCGCAAAACCGCAGGTGGATAGTATTAAATATTTTGGTTTTTGCATGCTGTATGGTAGGCTTAAATTAATGATTCTCTTGTATGATGTCCTTGCATGATGTTAACCCACCCAAGGATTGTAAGGTGGCGAACACTCCTGTTCGAACCGAGCAGAAATGGTGGATGGAAATAATGCACCCGCGGCGCCATGATAGTAGTCGGAGCATGAGTATTCGGATGGGGAGCCGTCCTGCTTTAGCCGTAAGTGTAGAGACTACATTTCAGTTGACTATGAAGGTTTCTGACGGGTGGTCGGACAGTTGATCGATATTTGACCAATGATTGTCTGAGGCGGGTTAGCTATGCATGACCGAAGCAGATATCCCAATGGAAGATTGTCTTGTGCACGAGTAAAGACGTCCAACAAGTGCCCGAAGTTCACAAGTCAATTGGTCGTATGATTGGGTGATAATGTGGAACGAGATATTGCAGAGCTTCGTCTGATTGGCGTGTCATCAACGTTGGGTATGTTTCGGTCTGTAGAAAACTATGCGCCTTGTCGTTGCTCAGAAAGTGTATATATGGATCTTCACTGTCATGCACTTTGCCGACGGTCATCCCACACAGCCTGACGGAGTACTCGTGATCCTGAGGCGAGAGTAGAGCGGTCAGGTCTGGCGGTAGACGATGTTGAAGTTGTAGTATTTACCCACTTCGTGCATGCTACTGCATAGAAAACTTACTAGTCGCAGCTTTATATCTGTCCGTCGGGGGTTCATCATGATGACTATGGGGGTCTGGGAACCAGAAAATGGAGCTGACATACCAACGAGAGTCAGAAAAGTTGGCACAAGAATGAAAAAAAAACCACCACGACCTCAGAAAAAGATGAAGGTATAGGAATGCGAGTTTGACGTCGCTTCCGCATAATTATCCGTCGCAGAAGTGAATCTCCCAAAGAGGATCGTACAATCAGGTGATTTTTATCCAGCTGTGTCCGGGGATCTTCGCGAAGGACATGCGAATCCTCCTCACCGCAGAACGGATAGATGGTACTGAGTGAAGCCTAACTTAGACCTTAACAAGCCTCTCTGACAAAGGCAGCGATCATCCAAGGTGTCAGCCATCTCGGATGGCATGTTTTGCCATGATGAATCGCGGCCCCAGAATGAGACATTTCTCAAGAGAGTTCACAAGAATGCTTTCTCATGACGAAAGTATTGCTGCTTGGGCATGTCGTTCTTGAATATGATTTGGTCCAGAACGCGAAATGTGTAAGACTTCGAGAGGCCTGGTAAATGCTTGAGGATTTTTATCATCACCGTGCAGCAGTCAGCTGCAGGTTGAAAGGAAATTGGAACAATAATCAAGTCAAAGATTCTCGGCCCCCGTAGTAGGTATGACCAGCATGGGATGACGGCGTACGATAGTGCATGACATGTTAATTCTTCATCGAGTGCTTTTCGAGCTTTATCCTTGTTATGACAACTGGGCTAATGTTTTGGGAGACAACAGGATTTGTTCCGTACGACCTATCTTTAGTGAACTACAGCAAACTTGAAGGAACAGAACGGACGACATGGATGACACAGAGCCGCAAAATATTGCTCCATAGATTAGCCCGATGTGTTCGTCGTTGAGAGTTTGAGTGCAGCATGCTAGCAACTCCGACTGGAGATGCCGGTGGCTGTGCCTCGAACATCGGAAATAAGACCCTGTAAACTGGCAGTAACGCCGATCATGTCGGATTGAATTGACGTCGGCCCTCAGACTTTGAAGCGACTACGCTCAATCTGACGCGGTGAGTCTCCCGGGACATCTACCGTACCAACAATAGCTAATGGACTTTCGCGATAACTGAAGGCTGACAGTCAAACGTTGTGATAAAAACCGGCGATATCTCAGATGATGGCATCGACATTTAGCTCAGAAGCTACTGGCATCTCCCGTATTCAACCGACGTCCTCTCCCTTATTTTCATCGCAAGTATTCCAGACGACATCATGTCAGAAGATGGATACCTTATGTTCCCAAGGCCGTCTGTTCATCGATCGCCTTTGGTCCTCGGGAGAGTGTGCCGACTATGGAGGGAGATATCTCTCATGACGCCTAGTTTATGGTGCAGAATACAGCTAGGAGATCTGAGCCCGACGCTAGAAGGCTACCCAAGTCCGCGTTATCGTCGAGACTTAGGACGTGATTCGGTAACTTTGCGCGAATGGTTGCGTAGGTCAGGCAATTGTCCGTTGTCCATCGGGATCTGTTACCAAGAATGCCATGAAACGGAAATTGATTTTATAACGAAGACAAACGAGGTCGCAATATTATACATCCACCGATGGAAGCATTTTACCTCACATCTTCCACCAGCCCTATTTTCATGGAACGTCATTTTCCCAATTTTGGAAACGGCAAAGCCTGTGCTGGAGGGCTTGCATCTTATCGCAGCACATTGTTTTGAAGAATCGGATTCCAGCTCTAGCCATTTCAAACCTCATCATATTGTTCCGAGCATGGGTGATTCCGCATCCATGATTCTGACCGGACATCACAACATTCGGAGCCTAGTCTTAACTTCGGCAATGATGAACCTTGAACGGTTTAAGCTTTGCATTAGTCATTGTCCGCTCCTTGAAAAGGTCGAGGTCGTTGGCCATAATGACCCCTCTCTCCTCACCGCGGCAACGTTCAACCCGGCGTACACACTCCTCCATCTGACCCAAATCGACTTAGGGGCCTTAGATGGCGCTATCGGCCCGTTCTTAGACGTATTATCTTGTCCCGTACTGGAGCGCATCCTCGTTGCGCAAGGTCTGTACTTACCATGAGGCGGCCATACCGCGGCTTGGCCTCACCTCAGCCAGTTCCTCAAACGGTCGTGACCACCTCTAAAACATTTAGTCCTTGAATGCATACCCATGACACTTGATGACTTTCTTGAAAGTTTTAAAGAAGTGCCTTCATTGAAGTTGCTGAGTTTGCACTCCATGGATATTTCCAACGAGCTAATTCGCAACCTTATCCTATCGCCTGGTCCGGGTCAACCTCTTTTACCAATTCTACAAGACTTAATCATTGAATACAATCGAACAGAAACCAGCGGGGAGACCTTGTCAGCCTTTGTTTTGTCTCGTTGGAATTGTCGATGTATGCCGGAATACTCAATTGGGGAGACCCGTAAACATTTACCGGATTGCCAAAGTCTCCAGTCCTTAAATATTGTGGCAGCTGATTTGCAAGGGACTGTGGAACTTGGTGCAATTGTTCAGCAGGGGTTTAACTTAGAAATCATCCCTCGTACATAACGGAATATGTTTCCAGCGCATTTATACAGTGCCGGTCACCACTTCACGGTCACACTCTCCCCTGCCAAACGTGTCACGTTTTTCCAACTCTATCCACATTCGTCACAATCCTCTAATCTCCTCAAAACCACTTGTAATACACTTGGATAGACTCTATGTATACACGTTGTGCTCCATTAGCCCATAGATTTCGCGGATCCCGAGAAAATATTCTCGACTCTCCAGAAAAGTGAAACACTAACCCTAATTAACCCTAATATCACCTTAAATGGAAGTTATGCCGAAATTTTGACCATATCGCGCAAGGAATGGTCTTCGCAAAGCTTTCCGGACCGTTCTCTGACCGATGGAATGCCCTAAAGCGGGTCCATTTGAAACTCTGTGAGCGTGACCAGGTCACCATGGTCACGTCCAAATGAGGAATGCTCTGTCTCTGCAAGTGCAGTTCACGGTTTCCGATGTCGAGACCACTCATTTGAGCACAAGGTGAACTTCTAGAGTGACGGGACACGGCAACGGCCCTCAGAAGCCTAAGATTTAGGTGATATTTATCTCCTGATGGCCCCAAAAAGTGAAACACCGTGGGAAAATTTTAGTTTAAAGGCTCAATCGCGTTTTTCAGATGGGTTTCCTCCCAAATTATTTTTCTTTCGGTTTGTACTAATTTATTTCAGGCCACAGATAGGGTGCCGGAGAGGTCACGACCGGCACTGTAGGTCGACGGTTACCTTCGAAGCAATACTGATATATCTTCAATTCAGGTGTAGGGACCTAGGAGGAGTGAATGAAATTTTTTTAGTTGATTCTGAACGAAATCAATGCGATTTTTCTTCAGAGTTGTGAAGATGGCTGTGCCATCTTTGTCGGAAATAAGAAACTCTAAACTGATAGTAACGCCGAACCTTCCACGCCATGAAAGGTTCGCTGAAGTGAAGTCGACATTGAGCGTCAATCACAGCTCTGAGACTTTGAAGCGACTACGCACTATCTGACACCGTGAGCATACCCCACATGCCTACCCCCAAAATAACTAATGGACTTCCGCGACAGTTAAAAACGTTGTTGCAAGAAACGGCGCAGACGATGGCATCGACATTTCGCTCTGAAGCTACTGGCATCTCCTGTATTCCAGCTGAAGTCCTCTCCCTCATTTTTCTCGCAAGTACTCCAGACGACATCATGACGGACGATGATTATTTTACGTTCCTAAGGCCATCTATTCATCGATCGCCTCTGGTCCTCGGAAGAGTGTGCAGACTATGGAGGGAGATATCTCTGGCGACGCCTCGATTGTGGTGCAGGATTCAGTTAGGAGATTTGAAAGAGGAGCGAGATCCCGACACAAGACCTCATATTCATTATCGTCGAGACTTGGGACGTGATTCGGTAACTTTGCGAGAATGGTTACATAGGTCAGGCAATTGTCCCTTATCCATCGGACTCTGCTACGAAGAATGCGATGAATCAGACATTCCTTTGATCAAGAAGACAATTGAGGTCGCAATATCATACATCCGTCGATGGAAAAACTTCTCTTCATATCTTACACCACCCCTATTTTCATGGGAAGTCGTTTCCCCGCTTCTCGAAGCGGCAAACCCCTCATTGGAGTGCTTGCACATTTTCACAGACGATATTTTCTCCGACGAATGGGAAACCAGCTTTCGCCATGTCAAACCACATCCTTTTACATCGTGCATGGGTGATTACGCATCGACGACCTTGACCGGATGTCACAGCCTCCGTAGCCTTCTCTTAACGTCGGCAACGATAACCCTCGAACAATTTAAACTTTTCGTTACCCATTGTCCTCTCTTGGAAAGCATTCTGCTCACTGTCAATAACAACCCCCCTCTCCTTACCATGACAAACCCCAAGGACACATACGCACTCCCACTCCCACATTTGACTGAGCTCCATTTATTCTCCGCCAACGACAATATCGGCCCGTTTTTGGACCAAATCTCTTGCCCTATGTTAGAGAAGTTCGTACTCGCGCAAAACTTGGAAGATGGCGCCCATGGAACATCATGGCCTCATCTCGGTCTATTCCTTGGACGGTCACAACCGCCTCTGAGATATCTAGACCTTGCTTCGATACCCATGGCACTTAAAGACTTCCTTGACAGTTTCAAAGAAGTCCCTTCATTGAAATCGTTGAATTTGGACGACATAGCTGTTCCCGACGAACTATTCCGCAACCTTCTGCTGTACCCTGAGCCGTACCAACCGCTTTTACCGGCGCTACAAAGCTTGACCGTCACACGCAATCCATCAGCTATCAACGGGGAGAGCTTGACGGCTCTCATTTTGTCTCGCTGGAACTGTCAATGTAAGCCGGAGAATCCAATAGGGGGAATCAGTGAACATTGCCGGGACTGCCAAAGTCTCCAGTCCTTACATATTGACGGCAGAGATCTACGAGGGACTATGCACGTTACTGCAATAATTGAGCAGGGATTTAACTTAGTCATTAGTGGTAAAACAATCTCGGCCTCATGACCAGAGGAGGATTCGTCGCATCCGTAGGTCGAAGAAGTTAACTTCAGAAACTACTGATGAACTTTCAATTCAGGTAGTGCGACGCACGAGGAAGGAGGGTAATTCATTCAGTCCATTCAAAACGATATATTCAATACAATCTCCGCCGCCTTCAATCGCTCACCCCAAAGGCTTACAAACATACACGCCCATGCTTGAGGTACGCTCGGTGTTCTCGGTGTTCGCATACTTCAATCTGGGGAAGGAAACACCGCACATTGTCGATGCATTCACATTGTAACATTCCAAATGTACGAAATCCTTTTTCTTCGGTCTTCCTTTCGCACATCTGGACGTCCACTGCAACCGTCAAAGCCGTCGCGCAGAGAAGGGGCGACGAAAAAGTTCTACTCTTAAGGATCAGGTCACGGACCATTGCGTTCACATCGACGTCACCAACATCACCCTTCGCCTTAAGGCACCCGCAACCGTATATGCCATGACTAACAAAAAAGACCTCCGCACCGAAGGATCACAGAAAGTGTCGATTCCGTAACATTGGGCAACGGCGATGGCCGGCAGGGATTGTAGGCGGTGGGTGTTGCCAGTATATATTCTCAGTATAAGGCGTTTTTCGGTTTACTTCGTTTGCTGGTGTCGTGCTCTGCCCTCAAAATGCAATAGTTGTACACATTTCGCTGGAATAATCCTGCTCACATGATTCAGAGGAGCGGTGTATTGTTTGGTTTGAATGGTATGGCCAAACAACGCCTTTCATGATTGACCACCGTGTATCTGTGGGTGACATTCGGAACGCGGCCGATCGGATCAAGTGAGTACGACTTCGATTGCAGTAATTGACAATTTGTGCTATTGTTTACTTGTGATTTACCTTTTTTTCTCTTTCCGTCATAGGGGTTACGTTCATCGCACCCCCACACTGACATGCAGCACATTGGATAACCTTGCAGCCAACCCAGACGTTGGACTGAAATTATTTTTTAAATGCGATAACTTCCAAAAGGTCGGCGGTAAGATATCTTCCACGACTCGTGACCCAGAAATTCTTTTGGATCTTCGAGCACTGCGCTAAATAGCATTCAAGATTAGAGGCGCAACGAACGCCATTCTATCCCTCCTCTCTTCGCACCCCGATCGATCACCATCGGAATTTTCGGTGATTACACACTCATCTGGGAACCATGCACAGGCGCTGGCGTACGCGTCACAGGCACTGGGTGTTCGATGCCATGTCGTAATGCCATCCAATTCTGCGTCCGTGAAGAAGGACGCCGTGCGTGGGTACGGTGCGATGGTAACAGAGTGCGTGCCGACGCTGCAAGCTCGCGAAGACGGTGTGAATGCTATCATTTCCGAGATGAGAGCGAGCGGGAAGGAGATCACTTTCATACCGCCATACGACGATGTGAGGGTGATAGCTGGCCAGGGCACTATGGCTCTCGAACTAATGGAGCAGGCTGCGTCACTCGATGCACCGTTGGATATACTGATCGCGCCTGTTGGTGGTGGGGGAATGCTTTCTGGATGTGCTGTTGCCGCGAAGGGGGTCGATCCTGGGATATGGGTCGTCGGAGCGGAACCTGCGGGCGCTGACGACGCGTACCGGTCGTTCAATGCGAAGAAATTCATCCCTTCCGTGGATCCTCAGACTATCGCTGACGGACTCAGAACTTCTCTCGGCGAAATTACGTTTCCGCTCATCATGGCAAATGTCGATGCAATACATACGGTATCTGAAGTGGAAATCGTGTAAGTGACGCAACCTTTGCTTTGAAAATTTGATACCATAGGCCATGATGCTTCTAGGCGTGCAATGAAGCTAGTCTACGAACGCATGAAACTTGTCGTCGAACCAAGTGCCGCAGTCGGTTTGGCCGTTGCCCTTTACGGCAGCGAGTTCAAGGAACAAATCCGTATTCTCGCAAGCAAGAAGCAGAAGCAAGATCTGAATGTTGGGATAATTTTCAGCGGAGGGAACGTGGATCTTGCGAATTTGTCTACACTGTTTGATATAGCCGGCAATAACTGACAACTGTAACTCTACCATGTGCGTTCCACCAGTTTTCGATTGTGCCCAATGATCAATGCACAGAGCACGACCTCTCCAACAAACGATGTAGTCCAAAAAAGTCGTGTCGCAAGAGAATGTACAGCCGTCATGGCCCGCGATCCCTGCTATTTCCAAGCCAAGACCCGCCGTCGCCTAGCGTCGGGGGTCGTTCCTTTCCGTGATCTTTAGTTGCGTTGTTGGTCAGAGCTTTTTACGCTTTGGGGCTGCCTGAGGCGGAGGCCGCCGATGTCTCCGTCGATGTGAACGCAACTCTATCAAACCTGATGCTTCTGGGTAGAACTTTATCATCGCGCTTTTTCTGTGCGGCGGATTTCCCGGTTGCAATTGCAAGGGACGCCCAAATCAGAGAATGAAAGGCCGCATGACGATTTGGCAGATATGTAATGTGCCAATGCGAAGCGTCGTTGGTGGCTCGCGACCGTAGGCAGTGTTAATCAAAAATTGGAGTGAATTAGTATTGCGCTTTTTACAAAGTCCGCCGGTTTTTTTCCACAGGTCGTGGAGCTACGCGAACACTTCGATAGTCCAGCCTTTGGTGATAGCAATGAAAGGCAAGGCAAATTAGATTAAAAGCGTTCAGAATTGACTGAATGAATGACGTACATGCATCGTATGTCCCACTACCTGAATTTGAAAGCCTCGGTAATCTGTGCCCTAAATGAGGCTAACCTCCTCGACTAACGAATGCGATGGAAACTCTTGTCAATAATCCGAAAGATGGGACCTGGTTAGTTTAAACCTAAACCCCTCATCGCAAATTCGATCAATGTCCATATACCCCCGTAGTCTCCCGCTAAAATTTAAAGACTGGAGACTCTGGCAATCCGGTAAATGACCCCTGACATACGTGGGTTCGCGCATACATTTGCAATTCCAGCGAGACAGAACAAGCGAAGTCAGCCTGTCTCCGTAGGTTGGTACTGAATTGTCCCTGACGGTTAGGCTCTTTAACTTCGGTAAGAGATCTAGAGGATGATCCAATCCTGGGGACAGTATAAGGATGTAAAAGAGTTTTTTGGGCACCTTCATGGATTCCAAACTCAACAATTCCAGTGAAGGGACTTGGGTGAAACTGTAGCGGAAGTCTTTAAGTGCCATGGGTATGTTTTCAAGGTCTAGACGTTTTAGAGGCGGTCGTGACCGTTGGAGGAATTGACCGAGGTGGGGCCACGAGGTGATATGGTCGTCGTCAGGGGGGTCTAGATCTTGTACAACCGAGAGGTACTCCAGCACGGGGCAGGTAATGACGTCTAAGAACGGGCCAATAGGGTCATCCACGGACGATAGATCGAGCGCGGTCAGATGGAGGAGCGTGTGTGTTTCATTGAGCTCAGGCTTTGCCGTGCTGAGGATAGAGGGGGCATTGTCACCAATGACCTCGATCTTTTCAAGGAGGTGACAATGGGTAACGCAAAGTATAAACCACTCGAGGTTCACCACTGCCGATGTTAAGATCAGGGTTCGAAGGTTGTGATGCCCGGTCACGATCATACACGTGGAATCAGCCATGCTTGGGATAAGATGCAGCGGTCTGAAATAGCGAGGGCACCAATCCCATTCTTCAGAAAATGCATCGTCTGCGATAAGGTGCAAGCCCTCCAGATCAGGTTTCGCCATTTCCAACATTGGGAAAATGACATTCCATGAAAATAAGGCTGTTGGAAGGTGTGTGGTGAAATGCTTCCATCGGTGGATGTATAATATTGCGATCTCCATTGTCTTCTGGATAAAATCAATTTCTGATCCATGGCATTCATCGTAACAGATGCCAATGGACAAGGGACAATTCCCTGACCTCCGCAACCATTCTTGCAGAGTTAACGAATCACGTTCCAAGTCTCGACAATAAAGTGGACTGTAGTAGGCATCTCGCGTCGACCTCATATCCCCCAACTGTATCCTGCACCATAAACGGGGAGTTGCCAGAGATATTTCCCTCCATAGTCGGCACACCCTTCCAAGGATCAGAGGCGATTGATGAAGAGACGGCCTTGGGAATATCAAGTACTCATCGTCTGACATGATGTTGTCTGGAACACTTTCGATGAAAATGAGGGAGAGGACGTCCGCTGAAATACAGGATATGCGAGCCGCGCCAAAGCTAAATGTCGATGCCATCGTCTGAGATATCGTGTTTAACAACCAGCCTTCAATTACCGCAGACGTCCATTAGCTATTGTTGAGATGTGCGGGGTTGGCTCACTGTGTCAGTTTTTTTTTACACCGTCGTTTCAGAGTTTCAAGGATGTAGGCCAACGGTAGCTTCACTTCAGCCCAACTTGCTTCAACCTGAGAGGCTCAGTACAACCGAGCTCCTACCCAGCAGCCGGTTTGTTGATCGTTCTTGGAGCCCGTTCGGATTGGACGGTTTCAAAACCGTTGCGTGCCAAAATTATGTCGTATGGTTTGGAATCTGGCCGAGTTCCGATCCTTTTCACTTATGAACCAAAAATTGCCCCTCGACCTCGCTGTGTTGAGGTCCAGGAGTTCCAGCGAGGCGCACTGATGTCAAACTCGAACACGAGGGACGGAGAGTGATGTGGGAGGAGGGACGCAAGTTCGCGAAACGCGACTTTCGCGTCGGATATCGGGTACGCGGACACGTGACTTTCACGCGACGTTTTCTTTCAGAAATTACGCGAGAAATTCATTTCTTTCAAGACCATGAACAACGACGACGACACCCTCATCGTCGCCGACGACGACGTCAAAGACGCAAACGGCAACGCCGAAGCACCGATCGTCGACATTGCCATCCTCGAAGCATCCAAGGAGAACATCCAACCTCTCGCCAAGGGACGGTGCGTCACGACGCTCTCGGCGCTCTTCTCCACCCCGCACGCGCAGCGGGACGCCCGCCTCTCCGCCTCTCGCGCCCGTCTGCGTGCCGCCGTCGACGCCTCTCTCCTCCCCTCCCCCTCCTCAAGTTCAAGTTCCAGCACTCCTACTATCTCCCCGCTCGAAGCGTACTGCGACTTCGTATACTGGACGATCGAACACTACCCGCAGGGCCACAGCGCGGAGTCTGGTATCCTCGAGCTACTGGAGGAGGCAACGCGCATGCTCAAAGACGATACGGCATGCAAGAGTGACTTAAGATACCTCAAGTTGTGGGTCCTGTATGCGAGCTATGTGGAGAAGCCCGCTGTGATATACGCGTACCTCCTCGCGAACGAGATTGGTAGCATGCATGCGGTGTTGTACGAGGAGTACGCGCTCGTTCTTGAGCGTGATGGGCGGTACGTTTTACCCTGTTTTACCCTCTGCGTATATGGATCCTGATTGCACGACCTTCCTTTGGTGGAAAAGACGAACGAAGGCAGACGAGATCTACCTCCTAGGCATCGCACGACACGCCGAGCCGCTCGAGCATCTACAAAAGCGACACCGCGACTTCCAGAAACGCATGATGACCGCCGCGCCTGCGCCGAATGCACCTCCTACCCCGCCTCCACCGTCCACAACACCGGGGACTAGAAGAACTGTACTCGGAACTACGTCCACTGCTCCTGCATCTTTGCAGAGGGAAGCTTCTGCACCTTCAGGTTCATCGTCTAGACGTATGGCAGTGTTCACAGACAGCGCCAGTTCATCCTCTGGGGACGTCTTCGGCTCGCATCCCCGCTCCACCACGACCGCCTCGTCCTCGTCCTCATCACTCACAAAAGCGAAATCAAACGCACGCATTCCAGTCTTCATCGATCCTTCCGGCGACCAAGATACAGACCCAACGGCGGGAAACACGAACGCATGGCCAGACGTCGGCACGCGCAAATCCCGCATTAAGGAGAACGTACCCGAGACGAGGCAGATGGGTGGGACTAAGCTCCACCAATCTAGCACTGGGTTGAGAAATGCTGCTAGTCGCGGAGGAGGGGGTGTGGCCCGGATAGTACCATTTCGCGACCCGGTGCCAGACGAGGACGCAGACGCGGACATGCCACCACCGGCCGTACCATCGGCAGCAGTGCCGCCAAAGACGCCTGCAAAGGCGAGCTTCGTCCCCTTCTGCGACGCCGCTGAGAGCACGATGTCGATGGGGCCGCCTGCTACGCCGGGATTCGCGCCGCTCCGCGACGAGGTTACTAGCACCTCGATAACATCTCCTGCAATCCCACAATCAGGGTCGGGGTCGGATGGTGTGATGAAGTTGCGCGCGCATGGCTCGTTGCGGTCGGAGGCTGAGGCGCTGAGGAGGGATCCGTTTAAGAATTATAACGATAGGGATACGGACTGAGAGTTTTCTGAGTGGGAACCATTCGTGGGGATGATGCAGCAAATGTTGTTATGTTTTTTTATTGATGTGAAGGACTTATCGTGCTTTGAGTTTTATTTCGCGCGCTGGAAATACGTGAGGAGTTGGTTATGGTGTTAATTCCACCCTTTGGAACAGAAACTCGTGTTCGTCGAGGTGGATTCTGAGTGAATTTCTGACGAGCATCCAGAATTATTTCTTCGCGACGCCGTCGGTTTGCGATGTTCCGAACATGGGATACGACCCGGATGAAACTAGGCGAGGCGTCCTAAAAAGATTTCTCAAGGACAATATTTGGGTCATCACTCGAACGGCGTGATAAACTGCTTGACTGCGAGGGGGAATCGCGTACAATGCAGCCATTCCTTCCCAATTCACGAAAGTACAATAGATATTCAAGCCCAATGAAACGAGTGATTATTTCAATAAAGTAACCCAATGACAAGAGAAACGTGAAGGAGAGTGGTATGGATGGGAAATAGGTAGCAAGAAACAATCCGGACACTCAGGCTAAACAAATAGCATTGTATACGGTGTGGAGGCGCGATCACTGGGGAAGGACGTGTCCACCTCCTGCACCCCCAGCGCCTCCTGCGCCACCCGCGCCGCCAGCGCCGCCACCACCTCCACCTCCACCACCGGCTCCGCCAGCGCCACCACCTCCACCTCCACCACCTCCGGCGCCACCAGCGCCCCCGCCCCCGCCCCCACCCCCTCCGGCACCACCAGCGCCCCCGCCGCCTCCGCCCCCACCACCTTGAGGTTCACGCTTTACGATGTCAATGACATGGATGGCGCCCCCTCCGCCGCCGCCTCCTCCCCCTCCGCCACCCCCGCCTCCACCACCACCTCCACCACCTTGAGGATCACGCCTTTCGACGTCAACAATATGGATGCCCCCTCCACCACCCCCTCCGCCGCCGCCGCCGCCGCCTCCACCTCCGCCGCCACCGCCACCGCCGCCGCCTCCTCCTCCTCCTCCTCCTCCTCCTCCACCTCCACCACCACCTTGAGGATCACGCCTTTCGACGTCAACAATATGGATGGCCCCTCCACCTCCGCCACCTCCGCCGCCGCCGCCGCCACCTCCACCACCTCCGCCTCCACCCTGAGGTGAACGCTTCACGGTATCTGGGACGTGAGGGACTCCTACACCTCCATCTGGGAGACAGCCTGGATGGCTCGGTTAGTACGAAGGATAAGTTGGAATTGGGGACGATATATCATACCAGGGCCACCAACGCAGCGCCTCATTTCAACGCCAGGGGTCGGCAAGGCGAAGATTGGCAGCGCCAACGCCAGAGTAAGAAGAGCAGTAGTAATTTTCATGATGTTAGGGTGGTAGGATTTCTCAGACTGGTCTTTGGTGTTCAATCGTCGTCGCCTTTATACTCGACAAAGTCTCAGCAAATTAGGCAAAAGTTGGTTCCGTGTACAGATTCCGTCTAGCACGACTCATCCAGGAGAACAAAATGATGCGCTTCCAGGCCGCCATCTGTCAGATCGCAGAGAACAATGACACTCGGCGGTGTTGGAGAGAGTCAGTAAATTCGTTCCTCAGTTGAAAGACCTCGGTACAATTCAAAAGTAAATCAGTGCGCTTGACCACCAGGAGTACGATTAAAACGTTTCATAGCGGAACATTTCATCAGACAAAAATAGCAGACTGAAAATAGCGAACGAAATGAAAAATGGGCGCAAGATGGGATTACAGAGCAGTGCAGAGTCAAGTCGATCCAGCTTACGTCACCAACAAATTGAAATTTGCCGCCACCGCCACAACACAGGCTTTAAATATAACCATCCAGTCTGGGTCAACGAAGAGTCTTCAAACCAAGAGGCAAATCTAACCCTGCAACTGATGCGTTGGGATACGTCTGTTCTATGTCTGGAGGAGGTCGTACCGATGGCAAACATGTTAACAAGATGCCTGTGTGGGCGACTTTACGGCTCCGATCGACGAGGATTTGCGTCTTCGTGCAGGCGCTGCAGGTCAAGCGACCATCACTCACCCGTTTTCGCAAACGCACTGTTTGTAACTTAAAGCTAAAATTGATCACTCCAGCTCTCGGAAGAAGTATAAGCTGTTATGGGGGCAGTGAGTGTTCGGTTCCGAGTCTTGGAAATGAGACAAATTTGTTGACAAAACTGGTGTTGTTCCTCAGTGCTGTGTGTTGAGCTGATGAACCATACAATGCAAGTAGAATGATAGAGTGCCAAATGGCCATATTAAATCATCCATCGACCGCCAGGACCCATTCGAACGTGACGATCGCTCATTGACCTGGAGACGAATAATATCCTCCATACATGCGATCAAGTTCTAGCGGAACGCTCATGGACAGTTATTTTTAAGATGTGATGCAGCTGGCGGTGCAAGTCTCCGAGATGCCCTTTACTTGGTGAGCCTTTGCCGAAGACTCACGAATGACACATTTAAACCTCGCATACTATATGTCAGGCAGCTCATCTCATTGCTCAGGTCATCGAGGAGACGGCTGTATTAACATATTCAATAGATATATCAGCCGGGGGAACGCTGTTGACGATTTTCCTTTGTCTGCTCGAATTCCTGAAGTGCCCTGATCTCACCAATTCGCGCTCGGTGCGAGCCAGCGCTGGTCGCCGATTGATGGAGAATCCACATTGCAAGTCAATGCCGGCGCAAGCACCATTTCGTTGTTCCTGCTTTCGTATCTGATGAGAAACGTATACCACACGCACAGCATATGGGAGTCATTAAACAACGTTTTCCTCACAACAAATTGCCGAAAGAATCTATGGGATGGAAACGACTGATGGTCCTCAGACTCGCACTGCATCATGGTACCTGTCTAGCCGAAGATATCGACCCACGAAGCGCGCCATCCGAATCTTATACATGATGTTCAAGAAAGTCCGCAGGGATGAGTGAGAAACTCTAGATTTTTTCAGAGCCGTAGGTATCCCGATTGTTTGGCGATGTTCTGCGTCATCCGATCCTTTTCCTGGCGAATGGTGCCAGCGTGCAGAACAGATGACCACACATTTAATGTCGCTTTATAAGATCCACTGCCATTGAGATCGGAATTTTCAACTGCATTTGCTTTACATCTTGTACAATAAACTTCTCAATCGGATCCTAGCCGTTCAGACACAAATAATGCAGCGGGTGAGAATTCATGCAATCCTGGTTGCAGGTAAAATCGATCCAATTGCCATTATTTCACTAGATATTCCTTCTCTCAACAACTAAAGACATCGTATTTCGAACGTAGTACTAACTGACCGAATAACTCGGCAACTCTCGCACTCAGTTCAACCACAAGTAAAGAACCCCTCCACCAGAAGAATCGTTGCGTTGGTGCATCTCAAGTCCGCCCCTAATTATGCACCTTCCATCGCATTCCGGCGTCGTAGAACTTGCTTGTCGTCGTTGACGCACGGGTGGTATAAGCTCTAAAAATAACCGCGTGCAACTGCAAGAAATGACGCGTAGCTTTAGCTGCAGATCACCATCCTTCGTTAGAAAACTTACTAGTACTGTGCTTTGGAGAAGAACCACTGTAGAATATAAATGGGTATAAATAAAACACCACGCAAATCACGCAAATCAAAGCGATCAGGGAAGAGAAGTCTGGAGAAGGAATCAAGTTTCCGTTTATAAATAACTGTGTCTATGGTGATACCGATATGAAAGAAATAGGACAGATAGGAAAAACTTGAAAATGTAACAGGCGTTCCGGGTCAGGATCGCTGCGAGGACTACACCAAAGCACATATTCTGCAGTTTGAGAAGTAACGAGAACTGTGCGCTCTTCCGGTTCTGCATTCGTTGGAGGGTGCGCTATAACCACTTGCCATCAGACGATGTCTGCGCAACGGAACACTTGCTCTTAACTATTTTGGTCGGCGAATCGTACGGTTCCAACAATAATACTGAATGAATATTAATGAGGGAGTGAGGTGGAACTTTTGATGGCTGTGAGGTTTATCCAAGTCTGAGTCTGAGTGGAATGCGTGGGGATGACAGCAATTGTTGCTAATGGTGTGAAGAACGTATCGTGTTTTGAGGTTTTATTTCTCGTTCGAGAGATATCTGAGGAGTTGATTTGACGTCGGGGTGAATTCCATTTTTTGGAATGGCTATAGACTCGTCGCGAAAAAATACACCTTGAAGTGCGCCACCGTATTGCTCGCACTCTAAGCCTGAGCGCTGTAGTGATATACTTCACGCCACGCCGCGTTCCATCACATGCCAAATGCAGCACAAAAGAAAAAGTCGTCATGTCATGAAGTCATGTATTGTGACAAGAAACGGTCACGGCCCCGGGCAATGCAACCGACATAAGTGAAGGATCCGTCCAACCGATGCTATATGCATCGACGCGAAGGCTCATAGCTCATCATCACCATCATACGCAGTACCTGATGTAGAAAGAAAGTATTCAGTCAGTTAATGTTAATGCCAGCCATGTCACGAAGCCCGGTTAAGTAAAATGTGAATAGGAATGAGTCGTACCGTCGCTCCCCGAAATCGCCCAGCCCAGGGATAATATACGCTTTCTCGTTCAATCCTTTATCTATCCAACCCGTGATCTGTACATTCACAGCCACATTCGCATTCGCATTACGGTGAGATAGCGGAGATATATATGCGGAATTGATTACTCACCAGCCGCACTTTGGGATACCGCGTGCAAAACGTCTTCAGTCCTTCCGGCGCCGAGATCTACACAAAATAAAAATCGGGAGGTCGTCAGAAACGTATGCATATATTGAGCAGTGGAGTTGAGTATGTGTATGTGCGTGGATGTAATGACTTACGAGGTTGATGAAGATGATGCGTTCTTCGGGGACGCCAGAGTCTTGGAGTACTTCGACGGCTTTCATCGCGGACCCACCAGTCGCTGGTTACGAAGATAGTGTGGATTGGTTGGTTGTTGACTGCACGAGACGACGAGAAGGTGTGGTTGTGAACTAACCTAGCATCGGATCGAGAAGGAGGACGTAGCGTTTGTTGATGTCCGGTGGGAACTAAGTGGAGTTGTGATGTATGTACGAATGAATTGATAAACAGGCATTGAATACTACGAACCTTGGAGTAGAACAATTTCGGCTGAGCCGTCTCCTCGTCCTGTCGTCCAGTTCACCATTGAATGAAACTCGGCATGGTGACATAATGGTACTGGTAATGGGGTGGGACGCACACGTTGGATGAGGATCTTGCCTATCCGCACGCTCCTGCACACTTCTCTGAGACCCGCCTCCATCGCCTGGTCATATGCGGTTTGATTCAGGCAGGGCGAATGGATGTGTGTAGATCAAGAGACGTACCTCTCCCGCTCGCAGAATGGACACACCGCAAATCTTGCCCTCAAATCCAACGCCTTCATACGTCGAGCCCTGATAACACCGAAACCACACACGCACACGACATCAATCCATGAGAACAGTCGATCTCCATCAAATCGAACAAACACGACAATACGTACCGTAGGAGTCTCTACGCTCTTTGGAAACACAGGCAGGTGATTCAATCCCTCCTCGACTAGCAACCGAATTATACGGTCAGAGTAGAACAGGAAGTCGCCGCGCGAGGTCTCCTTGTCGCGGATTATCGTGTAGAGTGCCTCGAGCTGCGCCGTTTGCGGGAGGGTGAAGACGGAGGGAGGGATGGAGGCCGGCGCTGTTTGTGTAGTCGGCGTCGCTGTCGCCGCCATCGTTGAGTAGGATTGTAGGGTCGAGTTCAAGGGACGCGTCTTAACGCCGTCCGTCCTCGTCTTACGTAACCAGCCATGCATTTGTCGTGCTTGACTTCTTTATGAAATTATTAAGTTTCAGTACGTTGAATGTAAAATGTAAGCGAAATGGAAACTACAGGAATTATAATATATAATCGTAAGCGTGAGTCGTCGTCGCAGTCGTAGTCATGAACCGGCTACTCAAACAGGACTTTCCTGTCGCTCTTCATGCGTAACCTCAGGCTTCTCTGTCGCAACTTTCTCTGTCGCGACGGTACTAGTGTCACCAGAACCCTCCCCGTCCTTCTTCTCCACGCTGCCATCATCAACCTTCTGCTTCTCCTTCGCCCGATCCGTATCGGGAATATTCGACAAGAACAAGCACGCAAAGAACGAGAGCGCACACCACGGGATGAGCGATATGAAGCTCCACCGCACACCATTCCGAAACGCCTTCTTGATAGCACTCCGGATCTCAGGTGGGAGGTTGTTGATTTGCTGTAACGACCCGAGGGAAATCGCGGATAAGTGTGCAGTTGATGATGATGATGCTCCTAGAGAGGTGAGCTGGGAACGGACTTTGGAGTTCATGATCGTGGCGCATTGTGCCAGGCCGACCGTCCCACCAAGAGTACGGAACTATGGGGTGGGTGTGTAGAGTCAGAACAAGGAGTAATTAGGAGGTGAGAATACGAACGAAGAGATTGAGAGCGACGACGATGGCGACACGTTCGCTTGGCTGGGAGAACCGTGCATGGATCGCGAGGGGACCGAAAGTCATGCCGACGCCGACACCAGCAAGAGCCATGAACCTTAATAACCGTATTTCATACGCAGGCAAGACAGTAAAAGGAGAGGAGCTTACACGTTGACCTTAGCTTGTGAGTGCCCGTTGATGGCCCATGATATCAGGCCAAGAGACACCACAATCAGCAAATTTCCAAGCGAAATAGGGTACTTCGGTTGACGGATTTTCTTAAGCTTGATCATAATGATAGCAGTGATGGTTCCTATTCCCTGCACGCCACGAGCATCAGCCATCTTACGATCAAAATAATAAATAAATTGGGAGAGGACTGACCAAGCCAGGAGCAAAGTACACGAGTTGCACGCCAGCTTGTATCGCCGAGAGTCCATTGACGATGACCATGAAGATGGCGATGAAATAGAAAATTACGAGCATCACCATCCCAGCTGTGAACGCTGCTAACTGCGTCGCGCACACATCGTACGATTTCAGCACCGCTAACGGGATCATCGGATCCGCCTCCAACGCGCGCCGCCACACCCTCCCCACCGTCTTCCCGCTCTTCGCTTCCCCATTGTACGACGACGACGATGATCCGGACGTCGCGAGCTGCGCGCGTTCGAGCAGCCATTCCCAGAAGAGGCAACATACTATCAAGATAGCTCCAATGACGAGGGATACGATCGTGCGAGGTGTACTCCATGAGTCCTCCGAACCCCAGTTGAGTCCCAGGAGGAGGAGGATACCGCCTGAGATGAAACATGTCGCGCCGACCCAGTCAACCAAACGTGGCTTCTCGATACCAGTGGGAGAATTTGATGTAGAAGCAGTGGGTTCAGCTTCATCGGTGGCCGGCCCAGACGTATGTTTTGCTCGTCGAGATGCTTGTGGACCTTTCGTCCGTTTACGGAGAAGTACGAAGATGAGGATCATGGAGACGACTGCGCAAGGCAAGCTAAAGGGAAAAAAATATGCCGTTCGAGCATGTAAATGTAATGAAAAAAAAACGAACTTGATGGCAAAGACCCAGCGGAAAGTCACAGTAGTGAGCGCACCACCGATCGTCGGACCTACGGAGAATCCAAGCGAGTAAAGTATGACGAGAATAGATCCCTGCCAATTATTATCATCGAGTGACGTCGAATCCGCCAGCACGACTCTGACGACCTGCAAATTTCCAAAAGATAAAGAAGAGTCAGTTTTAACTGCATTGAAATAATTTTGCGAGATACTCGGCCGTACAGTGAGCATCCCAGCCGCACCGACTCCCGCAATTCCGCGGCCAGCCAGCATCATAGGCATGTTCTTGGATCCCGTGCTGAGAGCGCTTCCGCCGAGGAAGAAGAGGAGTGAACATTGAAGTGCCCAATGACGACCGTAGATATCCGCGAGCGAAGCGAACAGGGGAAGGAAAACGGTCGAGGTGAGCAGATACACCGTTCCGATGTAGCTATGCAAATGTGTGGGCTTATGTCAATTTTAGCAAAAGGGAAAGTATTCGCAGACCTTTGCAGATCCAACCGGTTAAATGAGGACTGGAAAGAATTTGAGCTGCCATTCAAACGCGATATTCGAGTTGCTCATACGCACAGCGATGTGTGGTTGAGACGTAGCAACCACTGTTTTTTCCACACCCTCAACGTTTAACATCAGCCAAAAAGAGAGAAATACACTACACACCAGTATAATCAAGCGTTTCCAAGAAAACAGGGATTGCCAGCGCGACTCCAAGTATAATCCTGTTCATCAACGCACGTTTGCGCTCCGCCTTGGCTACTGGATCTTCAGCAGCAGCAGCAGCTGCTGCTGCCTCAGGATTGGCCTTCCGAGCGCGACGCGCCTTGTACTTCTTGTAAAGCCATGTTGTAAGCATGACGACAAAATCGGCGCCGTGGATGGGAAAGAGAAGCCTTCAAGGTCCACAGTAGAGATGTCCTTTAAGCTATCAGCGCTCAGGAGTATCGCAGTTAAAGATGTATGCCATTCAGCTGCGGTTTTGCGCGCAGATGAATTGATGCGCGTGGCCGAGACACTACTCAATTGAAGTGGTGATCACCAGCACACAGCTTTGCAGACTCATCGGACCGGAGTGGGCGACGCCACAACGTTGCTTTGAACTTCCTCATCGCTTCTCCTTGAGCATGCGGACGATTTCGCATACAGCGGGTGGAGGCATTACAAGAAACCGAGGTAATTATCTGAAAAAATAAATAAAATCTGTCCGATATAATGTATCAATGGCTGGACTATGGTACTATGGTTCACACTGCGAGTGAAGTGAAAGTCAATGAAGACCAATAAAGGCTGCGATCGCTCTCAGGCTCCGCATATTAACGGTAATCGTGGGTGAGGCCGGTCGCGACGACGTTTGCTGTCCGCGATGACCACAGGGCATCGGCGGAACTCGTGGTAAAATTGTCAGCTATTGCCAGTCATATCAAAAAGCGTAGACAAATTCCCGACATCCACATTCCCTCCGCTAAAAATTATCCCGACATTCAGATCCTGTTTCTGCTTCTTACTTGCGAGAATACGAATTTGTTCCTTGAACTCGCTGCTGTAAAGGGCAATAGTCAAACCGACTGCAGCGCTCGGTTCGATCACGAGTTTCATGCGTTCGTAGACTAGCTTCATTAGAAATTCCGCGTTCCGTTGTATCAAAATCTTCACGGTAAAGTTACTACGTCACTTGCATGATTTCGACTTCAGATACCGTGTGTATCGCATCGACGTTTGCCATGAAGAGCGGAAATGTAATTTCGCCGAGAGAAGTCCTCAATCCATCAGCGAGAGTCTGGGGGTCAACGGAAGGGATGAATAGCTTCGCGTTGAACGATCGATCAGCGTCGTCAGCGCCAGCAGGTTCAGCTCCGACGACCCATATCCCAGGATCGACGCCTTTCGCTGCGACAGCACACCCAGAGAGCATCCCTCCTCTACCAACAGGCGCGATCAGGACATCCAACGGTGCATCGATTGATGAAGCCTGCTCCATGAGTTCGAGAGCCATAGATCCCTGCCCAGCTAATCACCCTCACATCGTCATACGGCGGTACGAAAGTGATCTCCTTCCCGCTGGCCTTCATCTCGGAAATGATAGCATTGATAGCATCTTCGCGAGCTTTCAGCGTTGGCACGCATTCCGTTACAATCGCACCATACCCAGTACGGCGTCCTTCTTGACGGACGCAGAGTTCGATGGCATTACGACGTGGCATCGCATACCCAGCGCCCGCGAGGAGTACGCGAGCGTCTGTGCATGGTTTCCAGACGAATGCGTAATAATCGAGAATTCTGATGGCGAACGATCGGTGTGCGAGGAGAGGAGAGATAGAATGGCATTCGTTGCGCCTCTAATCTTGAATGCCATCTAGCGCAGTGCTCGAACATCCAGAAAAATCCCGGGATCGTAACTCATGGGAGGTAACTTACCGCCGACATTTTGGAAGTTCTCGCATTTAAAAAATAATTTCAGTCGAACGTCTGGGTTGGATGCAAGATTATCCAATGTGCTATTAATCAGTGTGGGAGTGCGATGAATGTAAGGCCTATGAGACAGATGTAAATGGACAAATAGTGGTAAGTGATGGCACGAATTCCAGTTATTGCAATTGCAACAGAACTCACTTGATCCGATGAGCCGCGTTGCAAATATCATCCAGAGATACATGATGGTCAATCATGAAATTTTAAGCGTTGTTTGGCTAATCCTTGCAGACCAAACAAATAACTAATCAACAGACATGACAGGAACAACAATTGCAGGCAACCAGTAGCGCACGACGACGCCAACAAACAAAGTAATCCAAAAATAGCAAGAATATTTAACCCCCACCGCCCACGACAACTTCCATTTCCAAGCCAAGCTCCGTTATGGCGCAGGATAAAGGAATTCTTTTCCGTGATCTTTCGGTGCTGAGGCCTCTGCTGTTAGGCTGCGCTCTTTTCCGGTTGAGGGTGGTCTCAGGCGGAGGCTGTGATTTCAACGTCGATGTAAACGCAATTTTCGTCCTGTGACATTGTGCTTCAGGTTAAGACACTCTCGTCGCCTTTTCTGCGCGGCTGCTTTGACGGTTGCTCGGATGTCGGAAAGGAAGATTGCAGAAAATGGATTTCGTAGATGTGGAATGTTCCAATGTGAATGCATGGACAGAGTGCGGTGTTTTCTTCGCCAGATTGAAGTACGTGAACAGATGGAACGTCGAGCGTGCCTCAAGCCCTTTGTTTGTGAGCCTTTGGAGTGAGCGGTCGAGAGCAACGGAAACTATATTAAATATGTCGTTCTGGATCGGCTGAATGACACCACCTGGATTTAAAGTTCACCAGTAAGTCTGTGAAGATACCTTACTTGACGGTCAAGCTTTGAAGCATCGCTAAAAGAGGTTGCTTCAGCCCAGGGGACAGTAGAAGGATGCGAACTTGAAATAGCTAGTTGGTATCCATGGAGTCCAAAATCAACAACTTCAATGAAGGGACTTCTTTAAAACTTTCAAGGAAATCATCCAGTGTCATGGGTATGTTTTGAAGGACTAGATGTTTCAGACGAGGTCTTGACAGTTTGAGGAATTGACCGAGGTGAGGGCACGACGCGACGTGGCCATTAGCTGACGAACCTAGATCTTCCGAACGGCTGAGGTGCTCCAGCACGGGGCAAGACATCACATCTAAGAATGGGCCGATAGCGCCACCTGCGGTCCATAGGTCGACCCAAGTCAGATGTGGGAGCGTGTATGTCTGGTTAGGCTGTGCCGTGGTGTGGAGAGTATGCCAATGACCAGAATCCTCTCGAGGAGGAGACAATGGCTAATGCACAGTTTGAATGCCTCAAGGGTCATCGGTTCCGATTCCAATAGCAGGTTGTGATGTCCGGTCGGGATCATCGAGGCGGAATCACCCATTATATGATGCGGTTTGAAATGTCGAGGGTCTTCATCCCATTCTTCAGAAAATGTATTCTCTGAGAGAATGTGCAAGCTCTCTAGCACAGGGCTCGCCATTGCCAAAATCGGGAAAAGGACGTTCCATGAGAATAGGGTTCGTGGAAGATGTAAGGTGAAGTGCTTCCATCGGCGAATGTATACAATGGCGACCTCGATTGTCTTCTTTATGACATCAAGTTCCGAATCATGGCAGGCATCGTAACAGATCCCGATGGACAAGGGACAATTTCCTGACCTACGCAACCATTTGCGCAAAGTTACCGAATCACGTCGCAAGTTTCGATGATAAGGAAGACTTGAATAGCCATCGCCCTTCGCTTTCATATCCCCCACCTGTATACTGCACCACAAATGAGGCGTCGTGAGTGATATCTCCCTCCATAGTCGGCACTCTCCCGAGGACCAGAGGCGATTGATGAATAGACGGCCTTGGGAACATAAAGTATTCCTCATCAGTCATGATGACGTCTGTAGTACTTGGGATGAAAATGAGGGAAAGGACGTCAGCTGGAATACAGGAGATGCCAGTCGCCTCAGAGCGAAATGTCGATGCAATCGTGTGAGATATCATGGTTTCTTATAACAACATTGTAACTGTCAGCCTTCAGTTATCGCGGAAACCCATGAGCTATTTTTGGGGTAGACGTGCGGGTAAGCTCACGGTGTTAGATGGTGCGTGGTCGCTTCAAATTCTCGGGGCAGTCAATGTCGACTATATAGGAGGTTGAATCCAGGACGCATTTCACGCCGTCCGAGTCTGTCCGAGTCTTACGTAAATCACCATGCATATGTCCTGCTTTATGTAATTTCTAAGTTGAATGTAAAAATGTAAGCAAAGTATACACATTACAGGGACTATGGTACTATATCATAACCGGAGGGTATCGTCGTAATCATGAACCGACATCTCAAACAGGACTTCCCTGTTGCTCCTCATTTGTAACCTTCTCCGTCGCAACTTTTTTTGTTGCAACTGTACTGGAGCCAGCAGACTCCGCCCCATCCTTCTTCTCCACGCCGCCATTACCACCCCTTTCCTTTTCCTTCTCCGTCGTCCGATCCGTATCCGGAATATTCGACAAAAACAAGCACGCAAAGAACGAAAGCGCACACCACGGAATGAGCGAAATGAAGCTCCACCGCACGCCGTTCCGAAACGCCTCCTTGATGACCGTCCGGATCTCCGGCGGGAGCGTGTCGATTTGTTGCAGTGACGCGAGGGACGTTGCGGAGAGGTGCGCGGCTGAGGAGGATGATGCGCCGAGCGAGGTGAGCTGGGATTGGACTTTGGAGTTCATGATTGTGGCGCATTGTGCTAGGCCGACCGTCCCTCCGAGGGAGCGGAACTATAGGGTGTGTGTGGAAGAAGGGTTAGAATACGGGGTAAATTTGTGAGGGGAGATATACGAACGAAGAGGTTGAGCGCGACAACGATGGCGACGCGTTCGCTTGGCTGGGAGAACCGCGCGTGGATCGCGAGTGGACCGAAAGTCATACCAACTCCAACACCCGCAAGAGCCATGAATCTTATCGTCCATAAGTTATTCACAGTCAAAACAGAAAAGGAAGGAAAAGGGCTTACATGTTGACCTTCGTCTGTGAATGTCCTTTGATGGCCCACGATATCAGGCCAAGCGACACCACAATGAACAAATTCCCGAGCGAAATAGGATACTTCGGTTGACGGATTTTCTTGAGCTTGATCATAGTGATGGCGATGATCGTTCCTATTCCCTACTCCGCACGACAAAATTCTCAGCAATCCTGCAATCAAAAATAAATAAGTAAAATTGAGAGGGGACTGACCATGCCAGGAGCGAAGTACACGAGCTGCACGCCAGCTTCTACTGCCGTGAGTCCGTTGACGATGACCATGAAGATGGCAATGAAGTAGAAGATAACGAGCATCACCATCCCCGACGTGAACGCGGCCAACTGCGTCGCGCACACGTCGTACGACTTGAGCACGGCAAAGGGGATCATCGGGTCCGCCTCCAACGCGCGCCTCCGTATCCTCGTCACGCCCTTCCCACTGTGCGCCGTTTCCCCGTTGTATGATGACGAAGGCGAGACGGACGTCGCGAGCTGTGCGCGCTCGAGCAGCCATTCCCAGAAGAGGCACGATAGGATCAGGAGGCCGCCGATAACGAGGGACACGATGGTGTGTGGTCTGTTCCATGAGCCCTCCGAGCCCCAGTTGAGCCCGAGGAGGAGGAGGATACCGCCTGTGATGAAGCAGGTCGCGCCGACCCAGTCGACTTGCAGGAGCTTGTCGATATGCGTGGGAGAAGGCGATGTAGTATCAACAGCAGCTTCGGTTTTAGCTTCTTCGGTTGCGCCAAAGGACTGTTTTGCTCGTCTGGGAGCTTGTGGGCCTTTCGTCCTTTTGCGGAGGAGTGCGAAGATGAGGATCATTGAGACGACTGCGCATGGCAAGCTAAAGGTAAAATAAATGTTAGCCTACCGAGCATGCAATAGAGTGAAAATAACAAGGACATACTTGATGGCGAAGACCCAGCGGAAAGTCACGGTTGTGAGCGCGCCGCCAATCGTCGGACCCACGGAGAAACCAACAGAGTAAAGTATGACGAGAATAGACGCCTGCCAATTATTATCATCGAGTGACGTCGAATCCGCTATCACAACTCTGACAACCTTCAAGTACACAACAAAACGAAAAGATAACGTAGAGTCAGTTTAGCTGCACCCAAATAAAACTTGTGCGACGGGTGAAACTTGAACGTACAGTCAGCATCCCAGCCGCGCCGACTCCTGCGATGCCTCGGCCAGCCAGCATCATCGGCATGTTCCTGGCTCCCGTGCTGAGAGCGCTGCCGCCGAGGAAGAAGAGCAGTGAACATTGGAGTGCCCAGTGGCGGCCGTAGATATCCGCGAGCGAGGCGAACAGGGGAAGGAATACGGTCGAGGTGAGCAGGTAAACCGTTCCGATGTAACTGGATGTGGGTTTGTGTTAATTTTTGGTGAGTGTGAAAGTATAGGCGGACCTTTGTAGATCCAGTCGGTTGAATGAGGACTGGAAAGAACTTGAGCTAAGGTTTCAAATACAGTATTTCTTAATACGTACCGCGATGTGCGGTTGGGAAGTAGCAACCACTGTTTTACCACCCTTAGCGTCCAACACCAGTAAAAATGACAGAAAGCACACTACGCACCAGTATAGTCAAGCGTTTCTAAGAAAACCGGAATGGCGAGCGCGATTCCAAGTATGATCCTGTTCCATAACACACGTTTGCGCTCGGCCTTGGCTTCTGGAGTTTCCGCAGCAGCAGCTCTTGCCTCGGGACCGTCAGGGTTTAACTTCCGAGCGCGACGTGTTTTGTATTTCTTGTAAAGCCATGTTATGAGCATGACGGCAAACTCGGCGTCCGAGTCTTGGCAGAAGAAGAGAGGCCTTCGAGGATGCGCGGTGGTGAGGTTCTTTTAAGCTATCAGCGCTGAAGAGAGCTATTTGTATCGCAGTTAAAGCTGTACGACATTCAACTGCGGTTGCGCGCATGCAATGATTGATTCGCGTGGCCGAGACATCGCCGAGTCCTATTTTAATTGAGAGGTGTGATCGCCACATCACACAGCTTTCTATACATACATCGGATCGGACCGGTGACGAGCGCTTGCTTCTTTCTCTTCGAAGCACGCCGACATCTTTGGATGCAACTGGCAAATACACGATCTCCATCTTAGTTCGCTCCGCTGTTGAGTGGTGAGTTACTGGCTGAGCTGTGCGAGTCACTGGACGACTAGATATCGAAGGACGTTGGGATCGAGCAGCGATTGCAGAGAAAAGAGGAAGCTCTACATCGCAACAAACTACCAACGCGGCTCTACTACACCGAATGTTCAATCCATCGCCTTCTTCTTCCAACATTCCACGACCCCGCGTCACTCAACGAGCACCCCAAACACACTTACGCTTTCCCTAAAACTCAAGCGGCATTGAATGACTTCCGTTCTCGTAGGTCCCAATGCCTGAATCTGAATATATCTTCGAAGCTAATTTGACCCACGAATGCAATGGAAACTCCTCTGATCTGTACCATCGATGGTTAAGTCAAACCCTTGCTCAATAATTGCACCAAGGTCCACCGTCCCATCCAGATCCGCCGAGTCCATATTTAAGGACTGGAGGCTTTGGCAATCTGGCGAATGTTTACGGATCTTCCCTATTGAGCGTTCCGGCATACATCGACAATTCCAGCGAGACGTAATAAGGGCTGACAAGGTCTCCCCGTTGGTTAGTGCTATGTTGACTTTGACGACTAAGTGTTGGAGAGTCGGTAAAAGAGGTTGGTCCAGACCGGGCCACAATACAAGGTCGCGAAATAACTTGTCCGGGAGATCCATGCGGTCCAACCTCAACAACTTCAGCGAAGGAACTTCTTTGAAAATTTCGACGAAGTCGTTAAGTATCATAGGGATGTTGTCAAGGACTAGATGTTTCAGAGGCGGTCGTGACCGTTTGAGGAACTGACCCACGTGAGGCCACGGAGGTATGTAGCCATAGTCTGGCTGGTCGAGACCTTGTGAAACGCGGATATGCTCCAGCACGGGGCAAGACATGACGTCTAAGAAAGGGCCAACATAGTCCTCCATGGACGATAGCTCGAGCTCGGTTAGATGAAGGAGTCTGCATGTCTCGTTGAGCTTTGCTAAGGCGACAGGATAGTTGTTACCAACGACGCGAATCTTTTCAAGGAGGGGACAATGGCTAATGCAAAGCGTAAACTGTTCAAGGGTCATTGTTGCTGACTCGAAGATCAGGCTGTGAAGGTTGTGATGTCCAGTCAGGATCATCGACGCCGAATCATCCATGCTAGGGGAGATTTGATGAGGTTTGAAATGGCGAGAGCTGGAATCCCGTATGTGAGGAAGGACACAAGCTGCGAAAAGATGCAAGCTGTCTAGCGTAGGGTTTGCCATTTCAAAAATTGGGAAAATGACGTTCGATGACAATAGCGCTGGTGGAAGATGTAGGGTGAAGTGTTTCCATCGACGGATGTATGATATTGCGACCTTGATTATCTTCTTCATGACACCAATTTCCGTTTCATGGCAGCGCTGGTAACAGATCCCAATGGACAAGGGCAAGTTACCTGACCTACGCAGCCATTCGCGCAAAGTTACCGAACCACGTCGCAAGTCTCCATGATAAGGAATGCTTGAACGGCCACCTTGATTCGCTTTCTTATCCCCTAACTGTATCTTGCACCATAAACGGGGTGTCGTCAGAGACACCTCCCTCCATAGTCTGCGCACTCTCCCAAGGACCAGAGGTGATTGATGAATAGATGGCCTTGGAAACATAACGTATCCCTCGCGTGTCATGACATCATCCGGAATACTTGCGACGAGGATGAGGGAAAGGACGTCAGTTGGAATGCAGGAGATATGGGCCGCGTCAGCAAGCGCGTCAGAGCCAAACGTCGGTGTCATCGTCTAAGATCTCGCCGGTTTTCGACTTGCAACGTTCAGCGTTCAACTATCGTAGAGGTCCATTGGAAAATGGTGAGACTAAGGACACGTGCGGGATATGGGGCATAGACTCACACTCTCCACTTGGGCAATGTCGCTTCAAAATCTCCACACTTGTCAAGCTCGTAACCAGTCTTCGCAGATTTCTTACCCGAGCAGCGAGTGCGGGGAAAGGAGGAGTGAGCTCGGATTGAGATTGATATGCTATACCACCACCCATTCACTCAAGGGACTTGGTGCTGGTGGTGAGCCTACTGTCGACTCCGGACGACGCGAAAGAAAAGACGCTTGAAGGTCACGTGTTTAAATTTGTGCACCTACGGTGTATAAGGACAAACCGCCAAGGTCTACTACACCGAAGGATGGGACACTGTCAAGACGATATATAACCATCCGCGCACCATCCATCGCCTTCTTCTTCCACGGCCCTACATCACTCAACCAGCAGCCAACCACATACTCACACTTTCCCCCCCGAACTCATTATATCAATTATTCTCTTCATTCCATGAGTTTGAAGGGCTGCACACGCCCTGAATCCTGGAATTCTGAAGATGGAATGGGAACGCATCAATTTAGAGGTTATTTCACTGTTTC
Organism: Rickenella mellea; assembly: GCA_004355085.1. Classification (NCBI taxonomy): domain Eukaryota; kingdom Fungi; phylum Basidiomycota; class Agaricomycetes; order Hymenochaetales; family Rickenellaceae; genus Rickenella; species Rickenella mellea. Next base: position 35,864 of record ML170261.1, on the reverse strand, counting down.
TTTCTATTCAGCAGTTATCAACATCCTCGGCGGTTGCGGGGATGTCCGGAAGCGAGAAAAGAAGACCGCAGGATGAGGATTTCGCAGATCCGGATTGTGCTAATTTGAAGCGAAGTTGGCGAGTCGCCGCCGTAAACAGTGAGCAGTGGTCAGAAATGTTAGTCACACTAGATTGCGGAATTATGTGAGGTGCGCAGATTGTGTAGCCTTTGCGGGTAGCGATCGTGTATAGAAGAAACTGCATTAATATGAACAAAATGAGAGACACTCATTCCTCGTCGGCCCCAATACCTTAATCTGAAGAGACATCGTCTTCGAAGCTGGCTGTCGACCCACGAATGCAATGGAAACTCCTCGCATCTGTACCGTCAGTGATCAAGTCAAAACCCTGCTCGATAATTTCCCCGAGCTCCACCGTCCCCAGCACATCCTCCAAGTCAATATTTAAGGACTGGAGACTTTGGCAATCTGGCGAATGTTTAAGGATCGCCCCTTTTGAGTATTCAAGCATACATCGACAATTCCAGCGAGACAAAGCAAAGGCTGACAAGTTCTCCCCGTTGGTTTGTGTTAAATTGTCTGCGATGATTAAGTGTTGTAAGGTCGGTAAAAGAGGTTCGGGGGACAGTAGAAGGATGCTAAATAGCTCATAAGGAACATTCATGGAGTATAATCTCAACAACTTCAAAGAAGGGACTTCCTTAAAACTTTCAAGGAAGTCATTAAGCGTCATGGGTATGTTGTTGAGGACTAGATGTTTCAGAGGCGGTCGTGAGCGTTTGAGGAATTGGGCCAGGTGACGCCACGGCGGGTTATGGCCGTCATCCGGCATGTCTGGACCTTGCGTAACGAGGATGTGCTCCAGCGCGGGGCAGGAGATGACGTCTAAGAATGAGCCAATAATGACCTCTAAGGACCATAGCTCGACCTCAGTCAGATGGAGGAGAGTGTATGTCTCATTGAGCGTTGCAGGAGTGACGGTATAATTACGAGCAATGATCTGAATCTTTTCAAGGAGGGGACAATGGCTGATGCAAAGTCTAAACTGTTCAAGGGTAATCGTTGCCGAATTTAATAGCAGTCTGCGAACGTTGTGATGTCCGGTCAGGATCATCGACGCCGAATCACCCATGCGAGGGGAAATTTGATGCGGTTTGAAATGGCGAGAGCTGGGATACCATTCTTCACGAAGGACAATATGTGCGATAAGATGCAAGCTCTCTAGCGTAGGGTTTGCCATTTCAAAAATTGGGAAAATGACGTGCCAGGCAAATAGGGCTGGTGGAAGATGTAAGGTGAAGTGCTTCCATCGGCGGATGTATAATATTGCGACCTTGATTATCTTCTTTATGACACCAAATTCCGTTCCATGGAAGTGTAGATAACAAATCCCGATGGACAAGGGTAAAGTACCTGACCGACGCAGCCATTCTCGCAACGTTACAGAATCACGTCGCAAGTCTCGATGGTAAGGAAGCCTTGGACGGCCATCTTGTTTCGCTTGCTTATCCCCTAACTGTATCTTGCACCGTAAACGGGGTGTCGTCAGAGACACTTCCCGCCATAGTCTGCACACTCTCCCAAGGACCAGAGGCGATTGATGAATAGATGGCCTTGGGAACATAACGTATCCCTCGCATGTCATGACGTCGTCTGGAATACTTGCGACGAAGATGAGGGAAAGGACATCAGTTGGAATGCAGGATATATGGGCCGCGTCAGGGCTAAATGTCGATGTCATCGTCTGAGATTAGGCTCGTAACCAGTCCCCGTCGATGTCCAATCCGAGCAGCGAGCGCGGAGGAACGATGAGGGTGCAAGCTACAAAGGTGACGAGCCTAGTCTGAGTCTGAGATCTCGCCGGTTTTCGACTCTCAAAGTTCAGCGTTTAACTATCGTAGAGGTCCATTATATGAAGGACTATATCGGACAAAAATAACTTGCTTTCGTCTGACCAGGTGAACTCGTTTTCGCGGTCGTCGGAGGGTCGGGAAGGTGCCGAAAACGAGTTTCTGTTTGTTTCAAACAAACAAAAACTTGTTTTCGAACTTATCTGCACGACCAATGGGCGAAAAAATAGTAAAGTGGCCGAAAATTCGATGCAAATAGAAAGTTGAATTCCGGGGGGCTCCGAGACCGTGTAGTAGTATTTTATATATTTGCGCATAGCAGGACGTGAGCGCTGCCTCAGGCTGGTCTATCGCCGCAACGCCGCAGCCTTAAACTAATGCGTTCAATAACCGCTTTCTTGAGTGTTCCGTATGGTGCAAAGTCTTTCGGACATTTTGGGTACCAGTTTGTGCTTCATAAATCCTGGAATAATAGTTAGTGGTGTTAGAATTTAAGGAATGCAGACGTGACCACTGCATACAATGAATGACGTGGCACATAATGGTCTCATAAAAATTGAGTGTCCAGTCAATGGCACTCACCATCCCAAATAATGACAGGGGGTGTTATTAAAGAATGATAAGAAATTTCTGCATGGATCAGACGTGCTCAGGAAGTGCGCCAAGCAGTGGCGATCAATAGTACTTATACATGCAAATGTATAAAATACTACTACACGGTCTCGAAGCCCCCCGGAATTCAACTTTCTATTTGCATCGAATTTTTGGCCACTTTACTATTTTTTCGCCCATTGGTCGTGCAGATAAGTTCGAAAACAAGTTTTTGTTTGTTTGAAACAAACAGAAACTCGTTTTCGGCACCTTCCCGACCCTCCGACGACCGCGAAAACGAGTTCACCTGGTCAGACGAAAGCAAGTTATTTTTGTCCGATATAGTCCTTCATACCATTAGCAATTGGTGAGACTGGGAACATGTGATGGGAGTGGGGGATAGACTCACACTCTCCACTCTCGCAATGTCGCTTCAAAGTCTCGAGCCTTTGTTGAATACGAGTAGCACCCGTAGATTTCTAATCCGAACAGCGTGTGCGGGGACCGGATGATTGAGCTCGGATTGATGTTGATATGTTGCACCACCACCTATTCACTCAAGGGAGTGCTGGTGACGAGCCTCAGGCTACTGTGGTCAACGTCGGCTCAACACTGACAAACGACTTGAAAGAAGCTTGAAGACGCGAGAAGGTCACGTGGTCGTGCTTTAACTGCCAAAGCACAAAGGTGTATAGGAACAACTAGCAAAGCTCTACTATACCGACGGTTCGGGACGATATCTACTCGTCACTCGTCTACGCACCATCCACCGCCTTCTCCTTCCCCACATTCCACGGCCCCGCATCACTCAACGAGCACCCGCCCACACACTTACACGTCCCCCCAAACTCACTCGGCAAATTCTCTGCCTCAATCTGCTCCAACAGCTCCTTCCTCCCATCGCCCTGCGGTATACTTATCTTCGCCACAGTAACAGGGTCGAGCCACGCCTTGATCACGCTCCATACCGTCGCGAACATCCACGGCGCGTTGATGATGTAGAATTTGCCCATCGTCTCGGGGTAGTAGTTCTGCCCGACGCGCGAGGCGTCTTGGACGTAGTCCTTCACGGACCAGAAGGCTTTGAGCCCGACGCCTTTGAGGTCGAGGATCGTGCAGGATGTTTCGATGGGGTGCCCGGCGGCGAGGGAGCAGGCGGGCAGACGCTCTTTGAGGAAACGCTCGTATTCGAGGACGAGGGCTTTGAGTTGCCGTTCTGGGGTTGTGATTTTGCGGAGTTCAGCGACGTTGATGTTGCCTAGACGTTCGACGTAAACTGGTCGTCCTTCCTATTACGCAAGCGAATCGCGATTAACATCCTGTACGAGACATTAGGGAGATGGGATAGCATACCTTATCGGTTCTGTGATAGTATTGCGGATAATACTTGTCCACCTCTACTCTCTCCTTATAATCGAAGTTTCTATAAAGCGAGGTCAGTACACGATACCTTCTCACTCCAGCAATACATGGATTCAACGTACTTGTATATCTCGTCTACACCGAAGTCCTTCCTCCACTGCTCAGCCTCAGCCAACATCTTCTTCGCCAGCGGGACATCCCACTTCCGTGCGCGGAGAAATCTGCATGTGGAGAGTTTTATCATCAGCATGCATCATCAACACGGAAATATTTTAAGGAATGGAGGGAGCGGGAATAAATGAAATGCGGTTGTGGTGCGTGCTTAGGGACTTTCGCCAAAACTTTGCAAAGCTGCAGTCTGGCGCGAAGTGCCTTCACTTCACAACAGCACTTTTGAACCCGTCTAACGCCTTCACAATCAATCGGCGAGAGCCCACGGCTCCGCAAGCACCACGACCGGCAGAAGTGGGTACTCGTGAAACTGAGGACGTGGATCGCACGCAGCCCTTCGGACAATGAAAGGCTTATCGGTCGTTCATATGCGGTTGGGGCTAACATGTGGCTAGGATGCCGGTTTAGCGCAAAGTCCTAAGGCTTAGATCCAAGTACGTTCGATCCACGTCCTCAGAGAACTGTTAAGTAATATCCGGGTCGGTCCAAAATCTCGGGAGTTGGGACGACTAGGACATGTCTTTGCGTCACTCAAATGTACTATCTCAGCAACCACAACCGCGGTGCTGCAGAGATCGCTGTAATGAGATAGGATCTAGATTTTGTGACAGGACATGTGCACGGTCCCAACGACCCCAGTGAGATTCGAAGTGTTGATGGCATTTGGCAGAACTGCCAGATTGGATTGATCGTCGTCGTTATGTGGCTGGATTGATGCTTGAGTCGAGATAATGACTGATCCCGTCGTGTCCGTGGCCGATCAGAGACGGCGTCACACGGGGTCGTGTTGGATTAGGGCTTCCACCGACGCCGTCGCTGTCGGTCAGCCGATATTTCACAGTGATGAGTGGCACGTGCCAACCAACTCCAACGCAAAATCGAAACGAAAACGAGAGACCCCAAACCCTAGGCGAAGACAATGAAGGAAATGGAAACCCACCTTAGCAGCGTAGCATCGTCCATGCGTTCCTCGACATAAAGGCCGTCCTCCTTCAGTTGCGTACGGAACTTCTCGAGCGCATGGTTTTGTGGGATGCTCAGGTTGCCCAGACGTCCCGGTGGTGGGACGTATGTGGAGTCCGTCTTGCCACCTGCTGGTGCTGGTGCTTGCGTAGGATCTGATGATGGTGGGGGAGGTGCAGTGGAGGAGGAGTTCGCTGTCGTGTCAGCCATGGAGCTCAAGATCTCAGTCTCGTGCCCTGTCGTATAGCTGAGTTTTCTGAGGTGTAGTGGTTTGAGTGCAGATGAGGGTATCGGATTTGAAGTTTGTAGTGGGATGAAGGTCTAAAGCAAGTTGCAAGGATGGTGATGGATAAAGATCGTAATGAGGTACGTCAAAAACAAGGTGGATCTCTATTTGTCCTTGTTTTTCCCGCCTCTTCCGAAACCAGCACGCTGTACGCAGTGGAGAGTATCGCAGTAAACAGTGCATGCACAGGCCAGGTAACATCAAGCGGACCGCGGAGTTAACGAACATCGACATGTCCAACCCGTCATCTAACCCCGATGTCAAGACAGACAAAGACATTCTTGACTACGAACCCGAAGAAGTGGTCGATATCGCACTCCAAGCACTGCAGAATGTCAACATCAAGCTCGTCGAGTGGCGGGCTTTGCTATACCGACGGATGAAAGTTCCCGTTCGTGTTACTGTGAGTATATGTCTTCCAGTGAAAAGATCTATTATTCATCACTCGCCTCGCTCTTACCAGAACTATTCATATATCGTTCCAGATGACGATCTGGAAAATGCCTCAATTATACTAGCCGGCATGGACTTGCCTCTATCACCGCCATCCAGACTTGCTCTGAAGACCTCTGGTGATTTTGCAGCGAAGGGTCGTTTTCATAGGATCACACAAACGACGTTAACATCCTGCGTTCAACATCTCGTCCTCTATCCCTTGTCGTTTTCCACACTTTCCTTCTCGGAGACCACCCCTGAGTCTCCGTACCACGTCGAAACGTCGCACCGATGTACTAGCATCTACGTTCCTCGCCCACCCGCTGTATACGCATCTATCATACGCGTGATGCTCAAGTACCCTCGGTATTGTGCTACGCGCACCGTACTCGATTCAGACCTCTCGGAACTTGTCGGATACAACCTCCTGGGTCTCGAGTGTGGTTACGTTGACCCGAAGGACGAGGAACTCTGGCAGGCCTTGCAAATTGATCGACGTATTTCTGAAGCAGTTTGCATTGTCGTTCAATGGGGTTGCGATCATGCATGGCGGGAAGGGGAAGAGTGGATGGGAGATGCCTTGGCGGGTGTCGTCCAGGGGAATGTTGACATTGGCGACCTTCCTCATAAGCTCTCGTCCTAATTTCATCTTTTTGGTGATCCGTTTGACCTCTTAGTTAGTCTTCTCATGGTAAATTGGGACTCCAGGTTGATTTGTTCGAAGCTCATTAAAGATTTGGTCGACAATTGTCATCTGCGCATCGTCTATCCATGAAACAATTACGCAAGATTTGAAAGGTGTTATATCTTAAGTCCGAGCCATCCGCTTTCTGAGCTTTCATCGCTACAAAAGAAAGTAAACAGCCAACAAGTCAACGAATGTCTAACGTTTCTAAATTGTATATTCGATGCTAATCATCCCCTCTGGATCCACAAATCGAATGGCTGGACGCTTCCCCCTTCCCAACGCAGCAAATCTTCAGAGCCACAGTGTTGTCGATGTTCGGTTCAAGCACTTTTCACTGAGCATGAACCCGAACTGGTTCACGATTTTCTAAAGGTCTGAAGGTTTTCCAGAAGCGACTCATGTTCACGCTTCGGAACCGGGCGTCGACGACATCACTTCAGACAGCCCAAATGTTTGATGGTCCAGGGCGGCAACGATGACAAAAAGTCTTTGAGGCAATGTCGCCTTTTGTATCCTCTCCGTAAACATAAAATAACTCACCTTGTGAACGATGTCTATGTCATTCTTCCCGCCTTGAAATATGCGAAACACTTTCATTATGACGGGTGCACCGCGGAACTCGCAGCCCTTAAACCTGACCACCCCTGGTCTGATGTCATTTCTGAAAAGAAGTTACCGATTGTAAGGCAGTAAGACTACCATAAACTGTGAAATATCATCTGGGTCAAGGGAGTGAATTCTAAGGCGCAGTGTGGAGTCTGATATATCATGTTCGACGGGTCGACTTCATCCTGTTTGAGACTGGTTTGGATCCACTTGTTCCTTTCGGTTGGATTCCGTATTTTGGCGAGAAAATGGTATTTGAATGATAATATATTCACCAGAATAGATAAATTTACCCAATTATATTGACAAATCTTTAGGCGTACTTTCTGGTGGTAAGGATTGTGTTCACAGGGACGAGAGTACCCGCCCAAATTAATATTTGCTAGTAACTACCAAGTAGTAGAGGTTTGGTGAATGCTTGGAAGAGGGAAGAAGGCGATGATGGGCGACTAGTGGCCATGCCTCCCTCAAGCTCTGCTATGCGGCGCATGCGTCTTGGTAGTGAATGAGATGAGAGGAACGGTCGGACGTGCATTCATTTTCATACTCCGACCACTTTCGCGTAACTTCCTTCACTTCTGCTACTGCTGTAGTTCTGCGTTTCGGTTTCAGTCAGTTTCGGCGATGGCGACTGCTGATTTCACCCCGGAAATTCCACCGCTTCACCACGAATCGATCTATTTTCAAGATGGCGACATCATCCTTTCTGCTCTGAACGACGACGGAAGCAAAATTTTGTTTCGCGCACATAAGTTCATCCTCGCACATCATTCGCCTGTCTTTATGGGCATGTTCACGCTGCCTCAACCTCAAGCTACGATTCATGAAGGACATTCTGAGGTTGAAGGGGACGGAATCCAAGAGGTGGAAATGCCTGATCGGGCCGAGGATCTTGCGAGCTTGCTTTCCGTTCTATACGATCCCTCGTAGGTCAATCTGTCCCTTTTCGAGTCACGCCTAACCTGCGCTATCGTTTCTGAACGCTTCACAACTTCAAGGAAACTGCCATACAAACACTACAATCCCGACACCCCTCTGCTTGTCAAGGGAATCCTAACCCTCGCAACGAAATATGAAATCGAGCGCCTCCGAGATCGCATAATTGAGCACATAAAACTTGACTGGCCAACAACATTAGTTGAATGGGATGCTATCCAGGCGCACAACAATCAGTTTGCAGAGAATTCAGCTACGTCGGGCTTGCACGAAGGATTCATACAACTCGAACCGGCGGCTGCGATCGATATTGCCAGACGTTTCGATATTCCTAGCATCCTCCCGGCTGCATTCCTTCAGTTAAGCAGGACACCAGCCCGCAATCGATGGGATGGTATGAATCGCCCAAATGACCCCAAGGTTCATCATGCTCGCTGGGATCTTCTGAGCCAAAACGACCTCCTGTGCCTCCTCCAAGGTACACAGACATTGTTTGCCTCAAAGACCGTAAAGCTCATCTCCCATGATGTTTGCCTGAATCACCCTCAGTGTGGGGAGATTTTGGATCGAGAGCTTGAATGTGTTCGTTCTCGTTGTGTCCATTCGCAAGACTTTTTGGAAGAGCTTAAAACCTTCACGTCAACTTTCTCGGATAACAATAACAAGCTTTGTGCTTTGTGCACCGGACCAATCCGACCTCTCCTAATAAATGCACGCCAGAGGAAATGGGCGAAGCTGTCAAAATATTTCAACTTGTAAAGTTTCGTAACAGTCTGTTTGTCTATATTCTCATGTTTTTATAGGAGAAATTTATGATCAATATTTGCAGGAAGGGATAAAATATGTGTATATTTCACATGTACACTTGACTCAAGACGTCACGGACGGCAATGTCCATCCTTCTCCCCTGCCATCTGACAACCTGCCCGTTTCTTCAGTGGTCTGGAATAGATGGTCTGGCCAGCTGCCCGCTTGGCAAGCCAGTAGAGTTCAGATGTGTGAGTAACTGTCAGGGAAGCTTTCCATCTAAAGTTGTCATCACAGTTTTGGGACGAAGATTGTAGGAGAATTTTGACTCACTGCAGAGCGTAGCATGAACACGAACATTTGAACCAAATAAAATGATTTACAATAGCTCTCTCTATTCATGTGAATGCCAGTCAACTACTCGTAACCAATCACCAGTCGACAGCTCAACCATTGTTCACTTTTATATTGTCACTTGCTTGCAAACCCTGCAAGCATACAGTGTGTTTTGCTTACCACACATCTCACTTTTCAATTTGTATCAAAGTCAAAATTTTCAACGAGAAAGTCATGGTTGCAATAGACAAATGAGTGAATAAATTACATAAAAATATTCCGGGAATCCAATGTACGGGATTCTCCAATTGTAGATCCTGCAATGTCTCATGAGAAGAAATGAATATTTCATTTAGTTAATATCCCAGAGCTAAGATAGACTACAAGTTGAGTTGCAGTCTACCTGCTCCGAGTCTACATTTCATCAGTCTCCAGATCCTCGCCCCCTACCAGACCTCTCACTTACTAACCTCACCGACACCTCACCGTTCTCCCACCCCTACCCCAAGCCATCTATCATCAATTAATAATACATACATACATCCGGACAACGACAGCAAGGATGTCCAAGTCCGTGAGTTGCTTTTCGGTTTGTTGTTTACCACAGTGGCAGGTTGAAATGCGGGTGGTGTGCGTGAGTGTTGAATAGTTCGAGAGGAGATCGGATCGGCGGATAATGCAAGAACGGACGGATAGACGGGAATAGCAAATATCAGACGTGAATAGTGGTGGAGGAGAGGAGAGGGATTAGACGATATCCCACATCTCTTCTACGGCGCAGCAGAACTACACCAAAATTCAATCAGTCTCACTCCATAAATTCAACGAGAACGAAAAACGCACCTTCCCACACGCAACACTCGCACTCAACGAATACGCGCTAACACTGATCTTCTCATCCACGAACGCATCCGCAAAGTCGTCCCTGCCCCGCGCCATCGCGCCGACGAAGACCGCGATGGAGTGGGTGGAGGGGAGCGCGGGGAGGTAGGAGGAGAGCCGGACGAGTGGGGCGTCGCCTGATAGGGTGAGTTTGATGGTGTTGATGGGGAAGTGGTCTGTTACGGGGTTCTGTTTGAAGGGGGTTAGATGAGAGATGAAGGAGTTAGATGGGTGGGAACGTACTTTGATGACTTTGAGGAGCTTTTCGGGGCCGTTGACGCCCCGGATGGAGAGTTTGTGTAGTAATTGCACTGTTGGCGACATAACGCGCGTTAGTTCACCTCGTTCAAATAAAGGTGGAGAACATGACTATAGGAGGTCTGGCAAAACACGACCACGACGGCAAGAAGAAGAGGTAGGAAGGAGTAAAATCGAAGAAAATGACGCACCCATGAGCCCCGAAAAGCGCTTAAAAGTCCGCGGTATCCGAACGTGCGGGTTTACTTCGATGAGCACACCCTTCGCCGTGTGGATGTATACTTGCAGGAGCCCGGCTTTGTTGAGCGGGGAGTCGAGGAGGGTTAGGAGGCACTGTAAATAAAAATCAAATTAAGAGACGAAAAATTGGAGGTGGTGGACCACGAAGGGAATGAGACGAACCTGGTGCGTAATATCAGGTCTCGCATCCGCGATGTCCCGCCCAGTCCTCGCCAATATCCCCTGATGGTCATCACAATTCAACAGCGCATACTTCGCCTCTCCCTCTCCCTTCTTCCCACCCTTCCCTCCCCTCCCGCCATTACTATTCTGATTATTATCCCTCCCCCCGCCGCCAGAGCTGGAACCGGAGGAGACGCGGTATGCCTCGAGGCACGCCTGCTCGAGGACGACGATGAGGCGGCGGGATTGGGAGTGTGCGGGTGGCGGGCGCGCGGGTGTGGGTATTAGTGTGGGGTTTGGGAGGGGGGCGTTTGGACGTCGGGACTTTGAGGCGGGGAGGGGTTTTGTGGGTCTTGGTGCGGAGGCGGGCGTGGTGGTGTTGGTGGCGGCAGCGGAGGCGGGGACTGGAGTGGAGGTGGAGGTGGAGGCGGGGAGAGCGGAAGGAGTGGACGGTTTGGTCTCTTGCTTAGCCACACCGTGTTTCTTCTTCCAATCCTTCACCTTCTTTAACCCATCAACGAGCATCCCATCCCCATCCTCCTCCGTCTCGCCGTCCCCTTGTACCTCCTCGTCATGATCATCCAGCGCCGACCCACCGCCATCGTCAACCGGGCTCGGCCCGCCCCTGATGAACGCCTCCAGATGCTCTATCGACTGCGTCTTCCGGCGCAGGGTGTGTGCGGGCTCGATGTCTGGTTCATCGGAGCCGGAGTGCCGACGGCGGCGGGTTGGGACTGACACTGGTGACAGAGATTGCGCGGGCATTAATCAGATGGCGGTTGAGATTTGAGGATGATGTGAATGTGGGTTGGTGGTGGTTGGTGGCCAAGAGTCGATTGAATACCCCGTTGAAAATTTTTACAGTCTAGTTCAGCTCGCCGAGTCCTTCGTCGTAAAAAAAGTCGCCTAGAGTGTCCAAGTAGCTAACAGCAGAACAGAACAGCAGCTCGTGCGTTATGAAAAGGCGAAAAGCAAGGGTCGAGGGTTGAATCAGGGTTTTTTCCCGGGCTGGTCTCAGGACGGGCTAAGGCTGGTTACCTGTTAAAACTTTTTATAATCTGCACAGAAGATCTAGCCGCCGTCCACGTGTGATGAGGTAATCTGATAATCAATTCACTCGGTCCGGCGTTCCTGACGCTTCTCTCACTTGTGAATGGCTGGAATTGGGAGCGTGCGGGGTTCTGTACCATCGTAGCTTGACGATCGATAGCGCGAGGCAAAATTGTCCGCGAGCAGAGCGCGAGCGGAAGGATGGCGCTGAATGGAGAACAAGTGTAGCTCTCTTCCAATGCCTCGCGCCGTCTCTGAAGGTTCTCTCTGGAAGTCATGCTACGCCTCGCGCCGTGCCACCCCATACCCCAACCCTTCCAACTCGCGCGCCTAGACATTGGATGGCTCGATCTCTCACACGCTGCTCACCCACATCCCCACTTCTCAGGGCGATCTGATATATTGACCTTGACATCTTTGCTACTAGTGTGCGAGGCTCGGTGACGAGGATTTGAATGGTGTCCAAGAGGTCGGAGTTATCACCGCAGGGAAGCGTACCATGGTCCGAAGATCCGACAGCGCGACGTTGGTGGAAGTGTAAAAGTACACAAGGTTGGTTCGTGGATCAGAAATTCTGACAGTAACAGTGACTTGTGGAACCCTGTAGATCCCAGCCGTATGGCGGCACTACACCATTGTTCTCAGTCCATCGCATTGCGAAATCCTCCACCTAAAGGACTCCATGCTAACACCTCTCATCCCCACCACGGACATGTTCTTCCGTTGAAACCATTCTCCACATCAATGCACAGTAGCGACTTCCCAAGCGGGGAAGATTGCCGCTCCTTCAAAACTAATCTAATCAACCGACGATCCCTGCCAAACGCGAGTTCCTTTCCGTCAAACGAAACGAAAAACAGCAACCGATCTCGAGGCAAGATTGAGGCTTCCCCTTACACCGCCTTGCCTCGCGTTGCCTTGTGTCTCGTTTATCACCGGCATCTCGTACCGCTCGAGCGCCGTAACCTAAACACTTGCTGCTTTGTATGTCCCAGCGATATGGCACTTCAACGTTCTCCATGACATCAATATTGCGTCGGGCCGTCTTCTGGATTCTATGTCGCGGCAGATGTGGACATGTTCTCCCCTTCCAAACGCCTCCACACTGAACAACGATTCCCCGTATCAATGCACAGTAGTGCGATCCGAAGCGGGAACTTGAGGATCATCGCTCATCCATAATCACAAACTAATTTAATCAACTGACGATCCTGCTAACGTTCCTCAAACTAAATAAATAGAAATAGCCCATCTCGAGGCGAGCTTGAGGTTCCTCTTGCACCGCCTTGCCTTGTGTCGCCTTGTGTCTTGTTTATAACCGCTACCTTGCCTTACCCTGCTCTACGCCATCGCCATCGGGATTTCGTACCGCAGAACCGAGACATCACACGCGCCGAAATCGCCTGCCTTGCCCTTTGACGTGTTGCTTCAAAACTTGTCGTCTGGCTACTGCTTATTGTCTTTTTCAGGTAAGTTGGCGGAGCTCAAATTTTTCTTAAAAAAGTAATCTCAAGCGGAATTGCTATAACTCGCCGAATACTGATCGGAAAATCAAAACAAAGTTATCTACAGCATGCCTGAGTTGAGCGGTATCAGTTTGTGCTGTACCGCGCCCGTGAATGTGAGTTTCTAGAAATTCTGAATATTGTGGCCGCCCGCCGCCGCCACCTGCCGCCGCACTCTCCAGACGTCGGAAATTGCAGAATCAACCTGTCGGACCTGCGGTCAATCATACAACGATACCGCCGACCGGTAGGATGCGATAGCATTAATACTTTTGATTGTCCGACAAGTATTCGTGGAGATATAAGGATTTTATTGCGGACCTTCTTTTTTTGGAATTTTTTTGGGCTCCGCCAACTTACCTGAAAAAGACAATAATCCGAGGAGGTTATGAAGGTAATATTAATGACAATGACAATGACAACGAATTGATTGATATCCCCTCTGGTTCCGCACCCCACCTCATGCGACCTCACGCATCCACGATTTTTCATACGTTGCTGAACCGCGACGGTTCCAGGTATGCGTCCAACCGTTGTTATTATGTTATTCCGTCTCTAACGAACAAACAGGCGAATAACACCCCGCGTTGCCCGATTCATCCGGTGATATTGTGTCGGGAGCGAAAATAGGCGACGGAAACGCGGTGAGTTCGTGGTGATCTGTGTTGTTTGAGAATTTATCCGTCAAACCTGCCGACCGAAGGACAATTACGGATAACGAGTTCTTGTGCCCGCGGAGAATATAGGTGATTGGCAGTAGGTGGTGTTTGACGTGACATACCTTGCCTAGCAGTGTGCATCTCACGTATACGGCACATACAGCAACTCGCGGATACCTGCAGCCTCGACAACGACAGGAAGCGTCTGTCTTATTCTCCGTCGTTCCGAGGTACCGAATATACATAATTGGACAACTGAGCAATGATCGACATTCAATGAACGGTTCTGCTTCTTACGAAATGCTACCTTGATGCTCGACAAACCGTGACCCCCGTTGCTGCTGCATATAGAACCGCAGCCTGCGACCAAGGCATGTTTAGGACGACATGTTTATCACATGTCTGCCATCCTGCAAGCCATATGCGCCATCCTTTGCTTTTGGTCCTGCTGTCAAGATTCCTTCCGACTGTGTTGTTCGATTTGGACACCATGTGCCAGTCAGTTGGAGCTACCGTCTGCTACGTTCAATCATGCAAAGACCAAATCAACCAAGCAGCTGTAGGACCTGGGATATCTACATCGTCCTCCAACGGCCAGTTTTTGCACTCTGTGTCGTATAGACATTTTTAGCTGGCCATATCATCATTCCCGACGCCAACACCATAAACGCTGCGATTGTCTAGCAATCTACTGTACATTCTGTTTTGTCGTTTATCGGCCCCGCCTTTGGGAAAGGTGATGCTAGCGTTCTTATTGTAATAATGAATAATACATTACAAATTAAACCATGTTCGGAGGCTGTCCCAAACTTCGCCTCGCCGCTTCATTAAACGTTCGGGAACCTCTTCAACGCAAGGTGCACACAGAGCATGGTGCTTCGATATTGAGGAGGCGCAGGTCATGGAAGCGCAAAAGTAATCCCGGTCCATCGCAATCACATAAAACGCTGGAAGCCACTCTTCTTTCAAGAACGTTTCGCATTGCGATCTCTGCCGGCAAGCGCTACTTGCTCGCAAGGCGTCGTCGATCGGGAAAAGGAGCATGTGAGCACCGTGCTGGAGGTGAAGATGGTCTTTTGAACTTAAAAGATCCCATCGTGCACAATAGTCATGAAGATTGCTCTCTCGCTCCGCCCTATCCCATATATTCAGAGGCTTTGTTCGACATAGCTGCAGAAATGCGGCAGGAAGAATACTTGGGATGTCGAACAGCCTAGCTAATTCGATAGCAGCGCCAGGTTCCAATTGTATGATTTCCTCATCAGACACATGATCGTTGTCTTGAATACATTTGTTGTGAGATTCGATGAGATCCCACTCGGATAACGTCGACGGCCAATCGGACTTTATCTGCTCGATGATACGACTCCGCAGGTTGTCGATTTCGTATTTGGTTGCCAATGTCAGAATCCCTTTCACAAGTAGTGGTGTATCAGGGTTGTAACGTTTGTAGGGCAATTTCCTGGCGTTTGTAAAATAATCCGCAAAGTACCAGAGCTATAAGACGGAAGGACTTACGAGGGATCATATAGGACGGAAAGCAAGCTCGCAAAGTCCTCTGCCCGATCAGGCATATCCACCACCTGCACTACACCACATTGAGCCTCGGAATTTTGTGGTGGTTGGGTTGGAGGCTGGGGCAGCGTAAACATGCCTTTGAAAACGGGTGAGTGATGCGAGAGGATGAACTTGTGAACTCGAAACAAAATCTTGCATCTCTTATCGTCTAGAGCAGATAGCACGATGTCGCCGTCTGGGAAATAGACCGATTCGTGGTGAGCCACCGATATGACATCCCCGGGTTCCATAGCTCGAGTCCGTCCACGGGGTAGCAAAAAAAGACGCTGGTTGCCGAATTCGGCTGTGGGCGAACGTGTCGATGGTCACTGGTCGAATCAATTCACTAGTACTCAGATCTCAAGACCCAGATTTTGTAAGCTCCTTCCCTTGCTGGCACCAGACCAAATCGTTCAAAGATGTGCTTTAGCCCAACCCGATCCCCTCCAAGATTCGCAGCGCGATATAGAAGATTTCCGCCTTCAATTTTGCGTCAAGTTCAGGATGGATGGCGTTGGTGACTTGTTGATGTTGCTCAACGTGTTGAAGAGCAAGGGTTGGAACGCCGCATTCGCCGACGACGCCATTTACCATGACCATGCACAGGGAGTGTAAGTTGAGCCACACCTTGCTATGTGACGCCAAGACTGATTAGATCAATGACTTGAAGCGATAACCCTCATTGTTATTCGGAACCTCTCCTTTCCCTTCGTCAATCACTTGAAGACTCTACGCGTTGCATGAAAACATTGGACAAGATCAGACACCATCTCGGAAAAAAGATTCGTGCTCTTCGAAGACGTAGCATGCCACTTGCACTCGAAGACGGCATTGGACGTACGCCGGACGAACTCTTAGCACACATCTTCGAAACGGGTCATAACTTGACAGACGATTCTGAGTTCTCGGTGAACGTGTCCCATGTTTCCCGTCGCTTTCGGTTGGTTGCGCTCAAAACACCAGCTCTGTGGACGAGATTGTCCATAGCGGATCCGATCGACCGAACAAAGTCATTCGTAGCCCGTTCAGGTCGTGCCTGTCTTGAAGTAGACGTAGGCCTATTCAATCACGTCTCTAGATCTGGACAGTTACGTTTCCTGAAAACGGTGAAAGCTTTGTCAAGCCGATTGTCCTCACTTATCGGCATCGACGTCGAAATGGACGAGGCGATGACTGATATCGATCTCACTGAGTTCCTGAATTTGAAGCATCTGGCTAGCTATGACCGGGTGTAATGTTCATGTGCACCATGCCTTTGCTGAAAAGTATTCAAGGACAAACCTGGAGTTGCACCCCGGATATACCATACCTCTCGCAACTTACGTCCGTCCATCTCCAGTTCATGCGGGATTCTTTGGATATTCCCGGTCTTTCCAAAACTCTGCATGCTCTGGAAAATATGCAGGATTTGTCATTGGAACTGGACAATTGTCTCCTCTTTACCGTGGACACCAGGAATCGTTATACCGCCTCAAAGAGTCCAAGGCTGCATTCATTCAAAATCAAGACTTTGGAAGTGTCTCTGCTGGGTAACACTTCGGATGCTGTGGTCCGCCTCCTGTATGACGCTTTAGAATATCTCGCGCCATCCACAGTCGATATATCCCTGAAAACTTCCAGCAACCGTGTGTTGCTTTACAACTCCAACCTTCACTCATTTCCCTATGGGTCCTCAATCCGACTCGACATCGGGCAAACGTGCAACATTTTATTGATCTTGAAGGACGTCCTACAATATTGCAGTATCTTACACTCTATTCGTATTGAAGCACCACTGGCATTTGCAGACGGCGGATGCGTTCCCCCGGAGGGTTCATCCCTTCGCCATCTTCGGTTCGAAAACTGCGATTCAATCCTTGAAAAAGATGTGGCCTTTTTTGTCAAAGAATTTTTATCTCCTGATAGTGAAATTGGTTTACGATCTTTAGAATTTGTCAGCTGCAAGAGAATCTCCGAGGATTTTCTTCTAGAAATGCAGGACGAAGTCGGGAACGGACTGAAGTGGACTCTGTGACTATTCATTCGTGCGTCCGATGATGCGCATTCCGTTGAGATGCTCATGTTAAATTTACAGATGTGGAATGCGGGGTTTGACCGATAGATACGCTCAATCTCCATGCAGCACATGTTAGGATTACCGGGCGACAATTGCGTGGTACATTATTTGATGTCGGTTGGGGTGTCATACGTTGTCTGGCGCCATTGCGCCACCATGACCGAAATATGGGGTTTTTTTGGATGTCATCGTGAGCAGCAGACGTTCAGACTTATCGTGGCCATGTTAACGACATCCATCTGTGATCATGCACGAGCTTTGAGGCGTCTGAAAACCATCCGCAAAATTCAGCGATCGATAGAAATGTGGGACAGCACTCATACGTACCCCAGCGATGTTTGTGTGTGCAGAGGAGATAGGTAACGTGGCCAGTAGTCCTGGTGCCGTGATCACAGTTAGTATGGCGCCGTGGTTGATGTTTCGCGTTAAGCATTGCTAGTGTGGGTTGTTTGCGGGTTATGGCAGCGATACTGATCAGCCAGTGGTAACAATGCAGATGATAACGTGGTGTTGTTCGAAATGGCTATGGCAGGATCTCTAGAAGGCCGAAAACGTCTCTCTCTTTGTTGGAGAAAATTATATACACATGTTGAGAACGGAGGAGACAGCGCACAGGTGCCTCGAGAAGAAATATGTTGACGGTAAGAGGGTGGCGATGTCTGGGAGTATTCGTGACTTCAAGACTTTGAAGGCGAAGACGACGTATGCTTGCACAAGGTTTCGTAGCTGTCCAATGGAACAGCGTGGCGGAGATTTATGACAAAGAAAGGATTTTGGATGTGTCATTGCGCACTTGGACGGAACACAAAATGTTCTAAGTCATGGCCAGCATATAGAGAAGGTGCAGTTTTCACGATAGTTGGAAGGGTCATTTTCGGAGATTGTGCTTATGTTTCCCTGGCACGCGTTGGTCACGCGCTGGTCACAATTTCCAGACGCCGACTGGGACAAGCCGCGGCCCACTACACAGGTAGTCTCTCCTGCAAGCCCGCTATCCACACCCAATTCACTTACACACGTTTCTTGTGCTATGCAGGTAGGCACGGCACTAAATCCTTTTGGCAAATTTTTTTCGGGACAATGCAAACAACCATGGATGGCTTGCATCACGTTGAAAAGCTCCTCTCGATCATACGAAGCAAGGGTGGGATGACGCCTTTTCGGATGGCGTGCTGTATGATGTGCCAAAAATGTGCGTTGATTCAGCAGTTCTACACCAATAATGCGAAACCGTCTGACGACATGTAATTGTAGTAACATTGGCAACTACGGTCACTCTGATGGCGAATCTCTGATCTCCCTGCGTCAGTTACTCAAAGATTCGAAAGATTGCATGGCTGCGTTAGTCAAAATCACCGGTCGTCTTAGGAGGAAGATACGACGTCTGGAGAAACGCACAATGCCTTTGGTCCTTGAGGAAGGCATCAGGCGTTTACCCGACGAATTGTTGGCCAACATATTTGAACTTGGGCATCTTTCAACGTTACACGGAGAGTATGCTTTACGAGGCGTGTCTCACGTTTCTCGTCGATTCCGCGCAGTGTCACTCAAAACGCCAATTCTGTGGACCAGGCTTTCGGTCACGTACGCGGACAAGCAAATCCAGACATTCATATCTCGTTCGGGTCGACTCGATCTTGACATTGACATGTTCCACTTAAGTAGCTCTCTACTTGAGCCGGGTTTGAAAATATTGAGGGAATACTCTCATCGATGGTCTCGCCTCCAAATCTTCAACCAAGCCACTGAACTTGCAATGAGAAACTCGGCATTACCAAGTTCCCTCGCTTGAAATATCTATATTACTCCTGCTACGTTGATTTGTTCACGTGGGAAATGCCGTCACTCTCACATATTGAATGTTTCTACTGGCAGTTCCAACCCAGAGTGGCATTCGCCACTCAGCTGACAACCTTTGAGATTTCTTTAGGGGATATGGAGACAATAGATATAGGTAGATTGGCACAAGCTCTACAAAGCTTGACGAATTTGCGGAATTTATCAGTGCAACTATCAGACTGTGAATCTGTCGACTATGGAACTGATTGGAACCGCCTCAAACCACACTCTGTTCAGATCGACAAGTTGACTATCGGCATCAACGAGGGGACCGTTCTTGAAGCTGCGCAGGGATTGTACGACACGCTCTCTTTCTTTACAGCCGTGACAGTCGAAATATCATTAGACAATGTTGGAGGAGGACCACAGTTAGATTATCTCAAGACTGCGAATGCGGAATTCTTTCCATTCGGCACTATCATACTGTTACACGTCTCCCGATGGATTTACATACCGGATCTCTTCATGGCCATAGGTCGCTCCTGCGAAATTGTGCATACCGTCCATTTCGATGTTCCACACGGAGTGCATTTCACAGATGGATTCCATGACCAGTTTGATCACTCTCCTTTTCGATCCATCAGGCATGTTGTATTCCATAAATGCGACTCGCTCCGTGAAGAACAGGTCAAATTTATGCTGAAACATTCACTGTTCGCTGAGGTGGCAGACTTCAAACTTGTGTCTTGCCCCAAAATTACCGAAGATTTTCTTCTAGATTGTCGAGATGAGTTTGGAGAGAAGATCCAATGGACCCTTTGATTCAGCCTTCGTGAGTTGTCTTTTCCTTCCTTTATCAGTCACGATCCTCATGAAACTCTGCAGAGTCAATTGATCCGACTTGGATGCAAAATTTGTTGTCAATGCCAACGAGCTTGTAACCAACTTCGTCCCAACCAAATCCAACATGTCATGATTTCCGAAAGCGTGATGGCTGAATCACAGTGCAGTAGGTTTGAGTCATTGAATTGGACCTTCCAGTCGAGTCAAAATTCCTGTACGAGAATTGTTCATTCAGGAATCCCCAGCACACTGTAAACTAATTATTCCACCACTTCCACCGGCGCAAAGAACCACACCATAACATGACGCAACTTAGACAATGCGCAAAACAACTCATTCAACTAGCTATTGCTCCACCCTAACCAAATTCCTACTTTGATTTAGAAACACTCTGCGTTAAAGATGGGGGTTAGCGATGGAGGTATGGACATTCAAAGTTAGCGGGGTGACTGGTACTCACTGCGGTGAACAATTCCTGGGCCGGACTCGTCATACTCCTGTTTTGAGCACCACAGATTCTGGAATGTATTAAGGGATGCCAAGATGGATCCACCGATCCACACAGAGTACTTTCGCTCCGGCGGCGCAACGATCTTGACCTATACGCACGCGACAAAAATCATCGGCTTCGTTTGAAATTGGGAGTGGAATTGCAAACCTTCATGCTCGACGGCGAGAGGGAGGTAAGCTCTTTCTGCATGCGATCCGCGATGCCATGATACATGGTAGTACCGCCAGACAAAACAACATTGCCGTACAAGTCTCGACGAATGTCCAGGTCACACTTATAGATCGAGTTGTAACTGCAAGTCGGTCAGTTCAGAACACTGGTTATGTTTAAGCAGTCAAACGCACGTAGTCTCATGGATACCAGCATCCTCCTTGCCAAGGAGAGAAGGTTGGAATAGCGCCTCGGGAGCACGGAAACTGCAAGTCATTTTAGGAGCTGGTATACCAAACATTTCAGTGGTAACCTGCTCACCGCTCGTTACCGATAGTAATGACCTGTCCATCTGGCAACTCATAGCTCTTCTCCAGCGCAGACGACTGTGCCGCTACCTGGAGCTCCCGCTCAAAGTCCAGCGCAACATAGCACAGCTTTTCCTTTATATCTCTGACAACCTCACGTTCGGCGGTCGTTGTGAAGTTATATCCACGCTCTCCGAGGAGCTTGCCGAGGTATCCCGTCAAGTCGCGCCCCGCAAGGTCAATACGTTGGATGGCGTGTGGGAGCGAGAAACCCTCGTAGATGGGTACAGTGTGCGTGACACCATCGCCGGAGTCGAGCACGATACCAGTCGTGCGTCCAGACGCATAAAGAGACAAGACCGCCTGGATGGAAACATAGAAAGCAGGCGCATTGAATGTCTCGAACATAATTTGCGTCATCTTCTCGCGATTAATCTTTGGATTAAGCGGTGCCTCGGTCAGGAGGACAGGGTGCTCCTCCGGTGCGACGCGCAGCTCGTTGAAAAAGGTGTGGTGCCAGATTTTCTCCATGTCATCCCAGTTGGTGACTATGCCGTGTTCGATTGGGTACTTAAGTGTAAGGATTCCGCGCTTCGCTTGCGCCTCATCTCTAATTTTACGAGTTGATCAGGACGATACATGGGCTGGGTGGTGAGGTCATACCCAACGTAAGAGTCCTTTTGGTTCATGCCGACCATAACACCAGGATGACGGGCGCGACCCACGATGGCTCTTACAAATATCATGAGAAGGACGAAGGACGGAGGAGATATAGAGCTCACGGAAAGACCGCGCGTGGGGCGTCATCACCTGCGCCAAATATGAGACGGCCGACAGTTTTTCAAAACACCGAAAATCATACCAGCGACTGCATTAATGCATTGTCAGCATTTTTTCTAATAACTGTAGTTAATGAAGACTCACAGCCAGCTTTACACATTCCAGAACCATTATCAATTACCTATACGAATTCTCAACTCCGGACGAACCAACACATTTATAATCAAGAAGAAAAATACTCACGATAGCTGCAATATCCTCCTCCATGACTGAGTGAATATACGGGACACTTCAGATGAAAGGTGTTATGATGAACCAACACAGCTGGCGCGACGTTGAATTTATGGGCGAGTTGCGGTTGCGCAGCTGCGCATAACGGCGACGGCGCAGTGGCAGCCAAGAGCAAGAGATGAGTCCGTCGGTGAGTTAGACACTGCGGGGCGCAGTGTGGACCATTGTGTTGTCGTTGCTGGCCCGCGGCAAAGACTACAAAAACGAATAATAGAGGCGATCTTGCGGAATGTCAAACATTCTCGTCATAGCAGAAGATCGAGGGATAACTGAAAAATTCTGCACAGCGTCATGTGCAATATGGATTCTTACACCAACGCCGAGGGAGCGTCACGGGATGGCCTGGAGTGGTTAACACGTACTTTGTCGTTCGCCACCAACATTAGTGTCTAATCACTTGGCTGCTCCATCTCGGAGAAAATTGTTTGGGAAAATCAATACAGATAAATCGACAAATGCCGGCTCCCTTTCGGTACTCCATGACACGTTCAAGCTGTTGTTTTGTGTAAGAAGGACAGAGGTCGACTCCGAGTGCGCAGACTCAGCATATTATAGGACATTAGGAATGAAGTTTTTCAATGTCAAATAGTCGAGAGTCTTGATACCCATTAAAACTGCCCACATAACGTTGGGAATTTATTGTGTACGGCTCGGATGGACTCACCTCTATCTCGAGAACGTTGTGATTTCTGCTGAGCTTCTAAAAAATGAGTTGTCCAGAGTTCAGATGGTCTACTGCGCAATTACTTCGCCCGTGCAATTCTGAGCGAGAAGCCACTTCAAGCCTGGTTCATGGGATTCCTCGAATTAATATTTGATGGTGCGGTGTATTAAAGTGGGCACAGAGGACTGATTCGGGTAATCCTAGGTTTCAATATTCGACGTTCGCATGTATGCGCCGCCGCGGCCGCCTGTGTCGACGGGGAGGCGTGGTTGCCGCAAGCGTATCAATTTCGTTTTTCGGGACGTTTCAGAAAGCATAAATTGGAATCTGTGAAAGCTATTTGGCTTCGATTCGAAACTGTAGTCACACTGTCCGCGGCAACAATACCATACAAACACAGATAAAAGATTTGTGCAGACGTCATGTCCGCTTTGACGCATCCAAATTGGTTCTGACACACTAAGCTCAGCGGCTCGTCACCGCGTCACCTCCGGCTCCGTTGTCCTGTGACCTTCATTTTTTCAGAGGATTATTACAGACGGGAATAAAGACCCTCACATGTTCACAAGGCAAAGTACTCCGTAAGGTCCTCGAAAATTTCCACCCGTTTGTTGTACAAGCTTACATTACTCTCAAGCTGCTCAACGCAATGTTTGCACAGCTGATCACGTGTCGGTGACGGCGAGGAAAGACACAATAGGTTGTGCAACCAGTCCACAGAGCCGCAGTCGTGAAGTACTGCTTCGTAAACAGATTTGCATTTTGTTCTACTTCTGCAATACCCCCTTGCCACAGGACAGGGAATAGTGGACACGGCATGCCGAAGTGCTTGATTTCCACGGAGTAAACACATAAGGTCTTCCTGACTCAGTAGGTTCCAACGGGCTCGAGGAGTTGCCTTCGGTACATCGGGGTCATCCCAATGAATTGAAGGATCTGTGCGGCTCAATTGAAGAAATGCTGCGGGGAGGATATCCGGGATGTCGAATTGCCTAGCCAGACTGATGGCAGCGGCTGGTTCCAGCTGGATGATGCCAATGTCATCTTCATTGTCATCATACAATTTAATACGGAGGTCAATTTCCTCCCATTCCAGTAAATTCATTGGCCAGTCTTCTTTGATGTGCTCGACGATTCGTCTCCGTATACTATCAACTTCGTATTTTGTCGCCAACGATAGTATACCTTTCACGAGCAGTGGTGTATCCGGGTCGTGTCTCTTGTACGGTAATAGTTTACTTCACAATGCCTTAAATTCGGCAATTTAAATGAGACGTGACTTTGGAAAAACTTACGATGGATCGTATAGAACCTCTAGCAGACTCGCAATGTCCTCCGCTCGATCAGACATCTCTACAAGCTGTACTCCGTCAATTTCATCTTCAGGTTGCTTCTCCACGGGAGGAGGCAAGGCGAGCATGTCTTTGAAAAATGGAGAATGGTGTGACAGCATGAATTTGTGAACTCGAAACAGGACTTTGTTACGGTGTCCGGTATGGTTCTGAGCTTTGATTACAATGTCGCCATCAGGGAAGTAGAGTGATTTGTGCTTTGATGGAGAAATGCCAAACCATGCCGGGTATTCTGTGTATGCCATGACTGTGACTAGAAAAAAATCGACGCCAGTCCCCAGCCAAATCGAGCCATCAGCGCCTATATTTTTTAATCACTATATTAACTTACACAAGAGAAAGGGTATATCAACTTTGAACCTGTCAGTCGTGCATTCACTGGCGCGTGCATGCACTGTTCATGGGTGAAGTGAGCAACCAAAGGCGGCTAAATTTAGTACCTTAAGGCCCAGCCAAATTTGGCACCAAAAAGAAGGCATGAACATCATCCGCCTCCACCGCGCGCCGCATTCCCTTCGTCCACACGCATTCACCCCGTCGCGGTCTCTATTATTTTCTAGGCAAATTTCAGCGACGCGGTGCACGCGTGTTGGTCGAAACACCGGGAAAGACGCGTCTCAGTCGTCAAATGTGGTTAAATCTGAGGATGGACAAGAAGTAGTCGAAGGGTCCCCGAATGGACCATCTAAATCAACAGTGGAGGCGAAGCGGAGACCGTTGACGCAGCAGACTGCTTCCGGACAGAGGGACCGGTCCGCCGTCGGTGTGAGTCTCGTGAAACGAAATTCGAAATTGCAGGAATATAACATATTTATTAAATTTATTTTGTCGACAGGTATTCACGCCAACAGCAGCCCTCCTCTTCATCGCCACCGGAGTCGGGCTCTACTTCTACTTCCAGCACGAGAAAGCGAAGATCCTCGAAGCGAAGCGCAAAGAGATGCTCGCGAACAAAAAGATCGGACGCGCGAACGTCGGCGGGCCGTTCGAGCTCACGACACATACGGGGCAGCCGTTCACCGAAAAGAATTTGTTGGGGAGATGGAGCTTGATTTATTTCGGGTTCACGAATTGTCCGGATATATGTCCGGACGAGTTGGATAAGATGGGGAAGGTTGTTGATGAGCTTGGTGCGTTCTCGTCCTCTTTGCAAACTCATGGCGAGAATTACTTATGATTGTCGTTGTTATTTCCTCAAAGACAAACTGTACGGCCCAATCTCCCAACCCATCTTCATCTCCGTCGACCCCTCCCGCGACCCGCCTCCCAAGATCGCACACTACCTGCGCGACTTCCACCCGCGGCTCGTCGGTCTCTCAGGCACCTATCCGCAAACGCAAGCGATCTGCAAAGCGTACCGTGTGTACTTCAGCACACCGAAGGACGCCGTCCCAGAGGGCGACTATCTGGTGGACCATAGCATCTATTTCTACTTGATGGATCCGGACGGGAGGTTCGTGGAGGCGTTTGGGAAGAGCAGTGGAGTGGGGGATGTTGTGGAGAAGGCGGTGGAGGAGATTGGGAGGTGGGTTGAGGAGAAGGGGGGTGCTACGAAGACGTCGGTGGGCCAGGTTGCAGTGGAGGCGGAGAAGACAACGTGAAGGATCCGGAGATGATTTTCTTATTGTATTTGCATCATCACACCCCACTCTATACAGCATTTTGCATTGCGTCTACGACTCTTCCTCCGCCTGTGCAAGCCTCCGTTTAGATAGCTCCTTCATCCTGCGCATGTAACTGCACGCGTGAATTAGCACCTAACAAACTCTCAACACAACCGGCGTGGCACTTACTCGTCGTACTGGCACCTAGAACCCACACTCATCAGTCCCATTCTCCCAATTATTACACGAACAACCTGATACTCACTTCTCATACGAATGTCTCTGGTCATTACACTCCCAAGGCAGATAATTATTCTCCCTTCGACATTTGTTCAGCCCAATCAGGATTCTACCAATGAATCCACCTCGTCAGCACTACGCAGAAACACGGTAATATCGTGAATGAACGCACGAAGAACACTGATCGCGGTACCCAAGTGGCACTTTGTTCGCCTTGAGCTCTTCCTGGGACGCCGTCGTCGACGAGGTCATCGTGGTCGAAGTTCAAACCGCTAATGACTTCGGCTCTTTTACTTCGCGGACTTCGGATGTGCACTCCAAACAAACGCGAAAAAGAAATCAAATTATATTTCTATTGTTTTACTTTTTCGCAGCAGCCTCCGGGTCCTCGCCCTGCATACTCATAGCAATAGCACGCGCGATCGCCTCTTCTTCGCTCATGTCCTCGTCCATATCTCCTTCACCACCTCCAACAGCAGGAGCAGCAACCTCCGAATGATCGTGCATCTCGACATCTTCCACCGGAGCTTGCGTCGCGGACATCTCCAGCGCCTGCTTCAGCAACGCAGCTTCTTCGTCGTCTGTCGGTTCCGCTGCCGCCGTTGTTGAAGATGCTGCAGGTGCGGCTGTTGCGAGGGCTGATGTTGCGGGTATTAATCCGGGCATCTGTTCCGCTGCCGTCGATGGACCTGCAGTAGATGACGACTCTCCTGCGCTACTAGCTGCGGGTGGGTTGGTAGACGCCTTCGCAGCCGCCTGTCGAGCCGCTTCTTCCTCTAATGACATCCGCAGTGCCTGTTTCGCGTTTCAGTTCTGCGTGTCACATATAAAGGGCGGAAGAGAAGAGGTTTGCATACCATGGCCAACTCGGGGTCTACACTGGGATCAATACCGAATTCCCCGCCTGCTGCGCCGTCGCCGCCGGGGGGAACATCGCCCATGACTTCATCTGGGAGACCGAGACCGCGCTCTGAGGCGAGGATTGGCGAGGAGATGACAACGTCTGAGAGCAGTCGGCGGGGATCAGGCGGTGCTACTACCATATGTCTATCCATGCACAGTTAAACTGTTGTTGTTGTCGCGAGAGGCAAACGACATACGAATTATCCCCACTATTCGCGCCATCCACAAACGCCTTCAACACCGCATTCTCGCCGTTCTCCGCCATTCCGTCGCCAAAGCACACCACGTCGACCGCGACGTTGTTCTTCTTGAGCTTCTTCGCGAGCTTGCCCATGCTCTTCTCGTCCGTGCCCTGTCCGTCGAGCGGCGAGCCGACGAAGACGACGAGCCGCTGGCGAAGGTTTTTGTTCTGCCGGTGTTTGAGCGCGAGAAGGGCGACGTTGATGGCTGTTGTGAGGTCGATGGCGCCGGATATTTGTCGTGAGGCAGAGTGCACGCCTTGTAAGATTTGGCCCAGGTCTCTTGTGTGTGTGACGAGTACTTCTGGTCTGCAATGAAAATATTTATTATGGCTTCCTCAAGAATAATATTGAATGGACGCACGCCTTGCCAGCCATGGTCATAATGCCAACGCTGTTCTCCGGATTTGAGTCCGTCTTTGTCTGGAATACAGCGTTGACGGCGTCAGACTGAGCCTCGAAGCGTGTTGGCTGGTAGTCTCCATTCCGCATGTACTCTGAATTGTCAATAACAATCATGGTAGCTTCGAGCGGCATACTGGGCAACGAGTGTAGTTAACAAGCCTCGGAGACTGACGCGTACTTTTGTGCGCCACCGCTGTCTCACGTGACTTTCCAGCCTGCCCTAAATGAGATCAGATAAACATCATCGCCCTTTGCCCAATCTCCTCTTACATCCATCTTCGTCGTCGTCGTTGTCAACGTCCAGCTCATCAGAACAAGGTAACGTGCTCACTGCGCAGCACAGCGTCCAACACACTGACGGACTCCCTTCCCGCTATCGGATACCCTGACACTGCCTGTTTCGAACTGCGCAATTGATTATGTGACACCTATAAATTCATCCCGAATCGCAGCTCCGAGTCTCCCCCCTATCATAACCCACCCCCTCATCTAACGTCTTACGAATAGTCTTGCAGCCATGGAGGATGAAGTAGCAGCTCTCGTGAGTCCATTTGTGCTGCTGTTGATGCCGTCGTTTGATGTTGATGCGCGATGTCAAGGTCATTGATAATGGTTCCGGAATGTGCAAAGCTGGCTGTGAGTCTCCGCTGGTCGATGTTCATGTTTAATTTTGTTGACCTTTCTTTAATCTAGTCGCTGGTATGTCCATTGTATCTTGGTATTTTGAGGGCTCGTCTCATTAGATGGCGCAGGTGATGATGCTCCCCGTGCCGTCTTTCCGTAAGCATCATCTTTCCATTCGTCATTCTAATTCTTATCCATCCTTTAGCTCTATCGTCGGTCGTCCCCGTCATCAAGGTGTCATGGTTGGAATGGGCCAAAAAGACTCATACGTAGGGTACGTTCAGTCTCCATACCCTCCTTCATACGCTTTTGTCTCACCGCCGCTGCAGAGACGAAGCCCAATCAAAGCGTGGTATCCTCACCCTCAAATACCCCATCGAGCACGGCATCGTCACCAACTGGGACGACATGGAGAAAATCTGGCATCACACCTTCTACAACGAACTCCGAGTCGCCCCGGAAGAGCACCCCGTCCTCCTCACCGAGGCCCCCCTCAACCCGAAAGCCAACCGCGAGAAGATGACGCAAATCATGTTCGAGACCTTCAACGCACCCGCATTCTACGTCGCCATCCAAGCCGTCTTGTCCCTGTATGCCTCCGGTCGCACCACGGGTATCGTCCTCGACTCCGGTGACGGTGTCACGCACACCGTGCCCATCTACGAGGGTTTCGCGCTCCCGCACGCCATCCTCCGTCTCGACCTCGCCGGACGTGATTTGACCGACTACCTCATCAAGATCCTCATGGAGCGTGGGTACCCATTCACCACCACCGCCGAGCGTGAAATCGTCAGAGATATCAAGGAGAAGCTGTGCTATGTCGCACTCGACTTCGAGCAGGAGATGCAGACTGCGGCGCAGTCGTCGGCGCTGGAGAAGAGCTACGAGTTGCCCGATGGACAGGTTATCACTATTGGAAATGAACGGTACGTATTGATGGCGGTGTGGCGCGGTGATGGTGTGCGGACAGCTCGGCTGATCTGCCTGTGTTTGCAGTTTCCGTGCTCCCGAAGCGCTCTTCCAACCTTCCTTCCTCGGCCTCGAAGCCGCCGGTATCCACGAGACAACGTGCGTATCCCCATTCTGCATTTTATGTTTTTGCAGAACTAATTTGAAATTATGTTATGTATAGGTACAACTCGATCTTCAAATGCGACCTGGACATCCGTCGAGACCTCTACGGCAACGTCGTCCTCTCCGGAGGTACGACTATGTACCACGGTATCGCGGACCGCATGCAGAAGGAACTCACCTCGCTCTCGCCGTCAAGCATGAAGGTTCGTACCACACCTTACAAATACTGCATAATCTAACCGTGTTTGTGTGCTTTAGGTCAAGATCGTCGCGCCGCCCGAGCGAAAGTACTCCGTCTGGATCGGTGGATCCATCTTGGCGTCTCTCAGCACGTTCCAGAATCTCTGGTGCTCGAAGCAGGAGTACGACGAGTCCGGACCTGGTATCGTTCATCGCAGTACGTATCGTGTCACCCTCTCTTTCAGTTGATCAATCACATTTGCTAACTAACGTTTGACCATGACAGAATGCTTCTAAGCGACCACATTCGCGACGGACGTCTCCGAGTCTACGATGGGTACACAAGAAGCAGACGAAAGAAAAGAAGACACGAAAGAAGGAAGAAAAATCATGAACTGAAGGAGCTGGCGTGAGTGTTTTGCGGTGATGCGGGATGCTGGTGGTGCGCTGCGAAGTGTAATAGAATAGCAGTTCGTACTTTTTTGCGTGCTTTGGTACTGGTGGGGATCGGCGAGAAGGAGAAGGAGAAGAAGTAGTTTACGCTATGTTACGGTTTTCTGTGAAATGAACTTTCTTTCTGGACGTTCGTTGGCACTGGTCAATCGTAACCACGTGCCAGTGGCTTCGACTTTCACCAGAACAAACCAACTTGTAGTGTAGGGCCAATGCAATGCATGGCCAGACGATTCCTTTTTTTTTCACTAAATACAAATTATGATACATCTTGGTTGTTCATACATGAAAACATATTTATAATGCAATCATTTTTTTAATTTGTGATAAATTAATGTAACTGCACTTCTGCCACTTGCAAAATTTAGATTTCTTGATGAAATATCTCTTAGTTTGCCTTTGAATTCACATAAGGCCCCTGTTGTCATTCCGTCATGAAACCACACATCCTTATTGTCATCAATGACTTGGCTTGTAAAGTGATAATTTCCATGATATATTATTCCTGCCAACTTTAGATTACTTGATTGTCCAGTCAAATTAGTCATTTTAATTGTATAATCTATTGTGGCATTTGGATTAGAGATAATAATTGCCAAAATAGAGGGTACCTTCTTAAAATGTATTTCCTGCATTTTATGCTGATTACACAGTTGACAAGTTGCTCGTGACTGCCCGTGAACGTAGTGATTAATTAATTCTTGTGTAGAATGCACTTCAAATGACAAATGTTGATCTATAACGCATGAACGCAAATTTTTCTCAGTTCTAGATTGACATGCTGCACATATCAAAACTTTCTTTCCAATTGACCGCTTTGTCTTAAAAACATGTTCAACAAGATTTGCAATACTTGTTCCAGTTTTTCCTTTTGGAAACTTTTGCATGTTGGAATGATGAATATTTTCTCTTATTCTATCTCTTCCTTGCTCCGGAGTATAGGTTTCATTGTCAATTTCTACAAAAATATCAGTCAATTCTTCTAAAACTGGTAATTTCTGTGCAAACTTTTCAAAGTTTTTCGATTGCTCTGAGAAGAGATTTTTCAAAATTGTGAATAAAGAATCATATGCACAGCTCCAATCATGGCTGTTCCATTTGAATCCTTGTGGCATTCTTTGAAGCACAGAAGTATGATTTGTTGTACTATTATCTTCCTCTTCAGTAATGTCACTGGGTGTCGGAGTGTGAGGTGCGATACATATCTTTTTTGATAATTTATC
This sequence comes from Rickenella mellea, assembly GCA_004355085.1. Lineage (NCBI taxonomy): Eukaryota > Fungi > Basidiomycota > Agaricomycetes > Hymenochaetales > Rickenellaceae > Rickenella > Rickenella mellea. Next base: position 4,901 of record ML170261.1, on the reverse strand, counting down.
TGCATCAATTTCATCCTCTGCCTTTCTTTTCAATGTGTTATCTTGAATCATATTTGAAACAATTTCACTAGGAAGATTGTCTTTGCAGATAGTATCTGGGGTAGTTGTGTTTTCGGTGTGCAATAATTTCAGTTTTTTGAGTGGTTGGATATCAGCTACAATTTTTTGTGAAGATGTTTTTGTAAGTATTCTCCAATCCGAATCATTTGCTTCTGGCAGTTCAAAAGGATCACGAGTTGTCCATTTGATGGCATCATGAACATTTTCTGGAATATAACTTTCACCTTTCCATTTCTGAAACTGTCTTACAAGCGTGTTTCGACGGTGACCGTTAATATCTGAATGCAATTTACCTTCATATCTGAGCTTGGTTATCTCGTCTAATATTTCTAGAGTTCTGTACTCCAATCTCAATGCACCTGATGCACGTCCTTGAATTTTGCTGCTATCAAATCCTTGAAGAATAATTGTTCCATTTGCTGTAGTGCCTCTTGATAAGCAAGTGTAGTATGATTGATGATTTGAACAGTTATTCAAATCCATGACATTGAATTGGCGTGTTCTTCCTTGACAAGCATAATCAGTCATGGCAAAATTAGGGAGTACTGGAATTTGTTCTCTTGAAATACTCACTTCATTGCCATTTGATAATTGGCATTTTATTTTCAATTTATTTTGAGAGATTGGAACAATGTTCAATGGAAGACCCTCAACTTGCACATCTCTTGGAGGATTTACAAGTTTGACAAACAAAGTTTCTAAAACTTGCTTGTTATATTCATTCATATGCGCATTCCATCCAACAACAGTTGCCTCTGCTCCGTTTGTAACGCAGCACTCCGTAGCTTCATTTTTTTTAATTATGACAGGCATGCCAAGGCATAAAGCAAGTTTTCCTGCATGGTGCTCAGTAGCATGATGAGGTAATTCCCATAGCTGTTCTTGCCTTTTGAGTGTAAATGTATCATTTTTTCTCTGTGTATCCTTAACCTTTCTGTTTCTCTTTCGAATATATTTATCTCCATGGTCATCTTCTTTTGCTGTTGGTTTGTCAGTTGAATAGAAGTGGTAAAGTTTTTGATCAGTTTCCTTTGCAAAGCGCTGTGCACCAAGTTCGTTAATTTTATCTCGATGAGCATTCAGATGTGTGATTACTGACACATATCTAAAGTTTTTGGCTCCCACATTTGGCTTATTTGGACCTCTTCCAGCTATCCGAGATTGTAAAAATGCTATGTCATCATTTGTGCAAGCTTTATATCGCATATTTTCTAAGGCTTTACGAAATTTTGCATCTTCTGGTGACTGAGTTTTCTGTCTCATATTTTTACGAAGAATCACAACTGTTGTAACTTGATGCCATAATGCCTTGCCCATAGCAGTCTGTTGACTTCTTAAGGTTGCTCCTTCATAGAATTGTGTTCCGACATCATGACTATAAAGAGTCTTTGCATTTATAGGAGGTAATTGGCCAAAGTCACCTGCAAAAATCATATTCATGCCACCAAATGGCTCATTTAGTTCATTCATCACTTTAGCTAAACGCTCACAAATTGTATACATATCAAGACATGTAAGCATAGACACTTCATCAATGAATATATATTCAACACCTTTTAGTCTTGTTTTAATTTGAGCGAGTGCAGTTGGACTTGATGATTTTGAACTTCCAAATTCTCGAAGTCCAAGTGCTGAGTGATATGTGGAGCCTGAAACCAGTGCAGCTGCTGATCCTGTAGGTGCCAAAATGATAAATCGATGTGATTCATTCTGTTCGTCGAAGTATGAAATCAATGCTTTGATAACTTGAGATTTTCCAGTGCCACCAACACCTCCTAGATACATTTTTAAACTCTCTTTTTGTGGCTGAGATGCATGATTGGCTACTATTCTGAAGGCACGTTCCTGTTCTGTATTTAATGAAAATTTTTGAACTGTTTTATACATCACGTCTGCTGTTTTTTTATTTTCAATATTAAATGTACTTTGTAAGTATGACTGATCTACAATTTTCACTTTTTCCTCATTGTTGTTGTGAAGAGAATGCATGATGGTATCATCCTCTGGTTTCAATTGTGTAAAACTAAGTGCCTTCTCTTTTAACGCTAAAACAGCATTTTTAGCATCAGCTAGTACTTTTTTCCACTCATGCATTTGTTTTGAACGTGTGTTTAAAATTGGTTCCAAACATTTTGTCTTCATATTATTCAAATCATTATGATGGTCAAGCCAACCGCTGTTCACCAAGACTTGCTCCATTTGTGCCATTTGAGTCAGATTATAAATTGCTCTTTTGCTGAGTGAATCATTCTTCCAGATAATATCTTGATCATGTTCCTCAGCATATAAACCACTTGCGACTTTCATTTCAGCATCAAGTTCATCAAGTTCATCTAATGTATCTGAATTTCCCCACTCTATTGAAACACCTGATTTTTTAGCCTTTCTTTGTGCAGCATAATCATCTCTGGCATCATTGCATTCATATCGTAAGTTGAAGTAGTCCATAACTTCTTTTTGGCGTGTTGTAAATTTATGTGATAGAAATGATTCATCCCATGATATGTCCTTACTACGTAGATCAAAACCTGATCTCCATGGTTTGAAGAAGCTTAGCATTGCTGCACAATAGTATTCCCGATTTCCTTGATCTTTTCTAGGTGGTTGACCACCAATAAAGTTGGGAACAACTGCAAATTTTTCTTTCACTAATTTAACTTCATGAGTCTTTGATTGTGGATGTTCTGCAGCAAATTGAGTATCATCTATTGAGTAGTCATCCAATTCATCATCTCGCTTTCGTTTTCCAAGCGATATATGTTTATATGCATTCACAATATCTTCATCTATTTCATTATTACATTGCACCTCATCTATTTCATCATATTCTATATTTTCATCTAAATCCTCTTCTATGAAATTCTTCAGATCTTCATTGTTATCTTCATCCTCATCCTTGATGTAGTTGTCATGTTCATTGTCTTCCTCAGCTTTCAGCTCCTCCAACTGCTCTTTTCTTTTCTTAGACATTGCTTTCTTGCGACTGAGTCGAATCCAGTCATACAAGTTTACATCTTCATAAATTTTGGGTCTGTAAATGTAATCAAATACTGGTGATATGCCAATGTATTTTCCATCCTCCGATTTACGAACTGTAACTTTGTCTGTAAAACCAACAATGTTGTCATTGTTTTCTGGATGCCATGGTCTCATAGCTTCACGAACAAAGGATTTCCAAGAGAAAGGCTCAAAGCGATGACTGGTATAATGATCTTTGTGTCCCAATAAATATGCACAAGCCATTGGTGCCCCAATTTCCATCTTTCCTGTTAATGAATTTACAATTTTTGTCAGAATCAGTCTTGCTTTTTCTTTCTGCGATGATGATCCATTTAAAAATTCTGAATTTTTATCAAAGATACTACGCACTGCATCAAATATAGTATGTGTCTTTAATGGTGACTTGGTAATATAGTCAGTTACATATGATATGACTGCCTTTATGGCTGTTCCAGAAAGCAAACTTGTAACATCTGAATTGCATCGAATTAAATAGGTCAACAATGACGTAAATGTGTTCAACTGTGCTTCACCATGTTTTAACTCAATACTCCCTGTTTCTGGATCAATCATAGTTTCTTCATAAACATTGCGAGGAAATCTAGCTTTGCATGTACCATATTTATTTTTAAGACATGAAGTTCTTCTGCATGTGTGAACATTTGATTTAAGGAGAAGATCATCAACTATATTTTGGAATCTTTCCCACCACGTTTCTCGCTCTGCACAATTTTTGCATTTTTTATTACATTTATCTTCACCACATCCGGGAGGTGGAGGGTCAGGCAAGGTTTCAGTTGGATTTTGATATGATCTCAATGATGACTTAGAACTTACAGATTCTCTAACAGATTCCATTGATCCACGCAAGAATGACCCTTCTTCTAAACTTTCTAAATATGAAACAATTTGAGTTTGAAATTTTGAGTCACCGTCTAACAATCGATCACGTATTTGTTGTGGTGATAATGCATTTTCAATCCATAGCAGCAAATGAAGATGTAATGTTAATCTTCCCTGTTGTTCCACTGTTCCATAATAAGCTTTGGTATTTCCCCAAAGTCCACTATGAGTAGAATTCACACCAAGAACATCTTTAATAAATGCTTTTACCATAAAATCAAAGAAACGAGCACCAGCAGCAGGATTCGATGCAATAAGACGATATCGTTCATCATCAGATCTTATTTTTGGAGTGAACTTCTCTTGTGTATCTGCAAAATATAGACAGATAGGATGCTTAACGTCAGCAGGTGCAAAGGTGATAAACCATGATGGTGCTCCGCAATGTGCCATCAATGACCAAATTTCATTTCTCTGATGCTTTCGAGTTGCTCCAGATCCATCAACATGACTTGCTACACAATCCAAGTCTTTGATAACTTGATAACAACTTCTTTCATCATCTGTTTCTGGTCTAACAATCTCTCCATTTGACATGCGCCAGGACATTTCTTGAAGAACATCAGTATTCAAAGATAGCAATCTTCTTGCTACATCTGGGAATGTGCTTTTCTCTGCTTGTAGATAACTACCAGTTGAACTACTTCTGATTTGCTCGTGATTGAATGCTATGAGAGGAAAATGTGGGTCTTTTTGAAATCGCTTATCATGATACATGAGAAGATGTCTTTTGCGAGCAAGACGTGGAACAGGAGTTGTACCATCATACTTAGTCTCTACACCTCCCAGGCCATATGTCTTTTGCGAGCAAGACGTGGAACAGGAGTTGTACCATCATACTTAGTCTCTACACCTCCCAGGCCATATGGAAAAAGCCAAGGAAACATGGAGGGATACATTTGCGGATTATTGTAAATTGAAGTAGCCTCCTCATAATG
>ML170260.1:59041-85357 GCA_004355085.1 Rickenella mellea | reverse complement strand
GTAGAAAAGGCAGAGAGTCGCCTAAAATCATGGGAAAATCATGATAAAGTCGTGGATGTGTCGTATAAATGTCGTATAGCATTTCCAATCGTAAGGGGTTCGTAATGGAATATTGGTGACTGTGCATATGAATGTGACATGTATTTGAAGGAGTGTGGAATGGTAAATTGATTTGACCATGTAGAAATTAAGGAGTGTGTGAGCATACTGATGAATTGTAGGAATGAGGTGGGATATATAGAAAATAAACCTCGTTCCCTAACATCACTCCATTCTTGCCCATCTTGGCTACAGGAAGACACTGTATTATCTGCGCGATAACGTATGGTGGAAGGACATGGTCCATGACGTCAAAGCTTTCTGCGAGTCGTGCTCAACATGTCATACCAGCAAGCCTCGTACTCAGCCGCCGTATGGACTTCTTCGTCCACTGCCAGTTCCGATTCGTCCATGGCAGTCCATTGGAATGGACTTCGTAGGCCCACTTCCTGAGTCCAAGAACCGCCATGGCGCCTTCGATATGATTTGCGTCATTATTGACAGGCTTACTGGTATGGTACACCTTGTACCTACTCGTCAAACTTACCGCGCTCGAGACATCGCCGAACTTGTCTTCGATCATGTCTACAAATTACATGGCCTGCCGGACGACATTGTTAGCGATCGTGATTCCCTTTTCACTTCGACATTCTGGGACCGTCTCCACTCTTTGCTTGGCACTGAGCTTCGCATGTCGACATCATTTCATCCACAAACGGACGGCGCTACTGAGCGCGCTAATCGAACCATCACTCAGATGCTCCGTCAATGTGTAGCTCCGAATCAGAAAGACTGGGTTCTAAAGCTTCCAGCTATCGAATTTGCATTGAACTCTGCTCGCTCAGATACTACTGGCTTCGCTCCCTTTGTGCTCAACTCTGGCATGATGCCAAAATCGATGATATGGGAGTCTCGTTCCGAATACCCCGGAGTGCGCACGTTCGCTCAGAAGATGAAAGATGCAATCATGTCAGCACATGATGCAATTATTGCTGCTCGTGTTAAACAGACTAGGCAAGCCAACAAACACCGTAGACCGGCTCCATTCGTAGCCGGAGACCTTGTATACTTATCTACGCAGAATTTGAAGTTACCGAAGAACCGAGCTCGGAAGCTCGCTCCTAAATTTATTGGTCCCTTTAAGATTGAGAGTGACTACGGTAATAATAGCTTTAAGCTTAGGCTCCCGTCAGAATTACGACAGCGAGGGACTCACCCAGGGTTTCATGCCTCCCTCCTTCGAATTCATGTCCCGAATGATGATAGGCGCTTTCCCGGGCGCCAATTACATCAAATCCTCGGTTTTGGTGAAAAGCCTACTGAGTGGGAGGTTGATAAAATTACTGCTCACTCCGGTAAAGGTCCGACGGCTATCTTCCATGTTTTGTGGAAATCAGGCGACAAGACTTGGCTCCCACATATGGAAGTCAAGCACCTTGAGGCCGTTACTCAGTACCTTGAAGCTATGGGCGTACAATCGGTTGCTGCATTGCCCACGCGTCTAAGCCTTCTCAAAAAATCGCCTGAGATTTTTTCTGGAAGGTTGGGAAGTTCCCCTCCCACCTTCAAATCATTTAAAGGCCGTTCGGGCAGTGGCATTCCCTATTCCAAGTCTTTTCGCGCTCGTATGTCAGATTCGGCAGGCCCCGTCACAGGGCCTGCCGTCACCCCTCCCAATTGGGACCACGCACTCGTTTTTGCTTTCGCATCTTTCTATTACGAGTCTCGCGCATCTGGTCGACAGCTCTCTGATGCGCCTGACGGCTACCAACAGTGGAAAACCTTCGTTGATGCAGGGAGGACAGGTGTCCCGACCATCCGCGAAATGCTCGACTTCCACGCGGCATCTCTCCGTCCGCCAACGTCTCAACGTTCCGCTTCGCCAGACGTTGACGAAGACATGCTTGACGATCGCACGTCTGCCCCACCAACTTGGCCATCGGGTCCGGGTTCCGTCACTGCGCCTGCGGGTCGCGTTAAATCGAAGGATTCCAAACCTGAACTGGAGTCCTCGTTTGCTGGTCTGACAGTACACCAGGGCAGCGGGCTCAGTCAAGCTGCGGTCGACCGACTTCTCGAGGCTTCAGTCAACAGTGCTGCCACTGCATTGGAGCAGCAGCATGAGAACACAACGCGTCAACAGCAGCAGAGTTACGAGGTTAATATGCAGTTAGCGGGACAGCGAGGAGGACGTCGGGGCGGGCCTATTCGCAACACGTATGCCACGCCTCACGGACATTCACCTCGCAGTGGTCCCATCTACAGTCCACGTCGTCCTCGCAGGAGCCCCAGCTACTCCCCCGAGCGTTCGTATTACGGTCGATTCACGAACACGTCGTACCCGCCGCTCTTATCGCGCGAGGAGTCCCGGCGCCTCCGCTATTACTCGCGTGCCTCCGAGTTTGCGGATTTTAGGGATTCTCCCTCCTACAACAGACACGCTTCGTTCGACACACGCAGCTCGTATCGCAGGTCTGAGTCCCCAGACGCTGCACCACGCTATCCCCGCGAGCGCATGCCCACACCTGGCCCGAGCCGTCATTATGCTCGTGGCCGTTCTCCTGCGATGTCATCTTCCGCAGATCGTGATGAGGACGGGCCTCTCATCGATCTCCAAAGCCACGCAGCTGGTTCCACCAAAGGGGACTAAGCTCACGTCGCCGCGTGCGCTTCGCTCTTTAGCTACGGTTTCGATTCACACCGTTGCGAATCGAGGAGGGCGTATGTAGGGTAAGTAATATATTCCTGCTAACGTTACAATTTACAGTCATACTATTTCCTTATCCAACACCGTTTACTTTCGATAACCGACCCATGGTCCGTCCCGTTCCCCACATGTGTCGTTTATCACGGACTCCCTATCGTATCACTCAGTAGTTTAGCTTATATACTTCATGTACTAGATACGATAGTTTTAGCTTTCTCGTTCCCCCCGTGAACAAGTACTATTTTGCCAGTTATTTACTGCGTGAACTTGAGTATTTGAGAGCTCGTGTCCGAAGACTCCTCAGCTTCGCCACCTCCGTGACATAGCTGAGTCCTATCGTGACACTTTGACTATCACCCCTTTCTTCACATTCCGGTTTCGATACCGATCACTTGGTGAACTATTTCAAAGTACATGGCTACATTGAGGTATCCTAAATGTTCCACCCCGTAGCTCATCTGCAAGCCCAAGGTATTGCACCAGCGCCACCTACGGATGATGAGAACTCTCAGGAGCGTTCTTCTTCACCACTTACAAGCTTAAGTTGCAGTGACAATGAGCGGCCGCACAAACGGCCCCGCCACGCTACTGATAATGATGTGAAAGAGGAACCTCAGAAGACCGCATTAACAATGCTGCTCCAGATGACACTGGATTCCTGAAGGTTCGCCCGTATTTTAATTCAGGTGTTTAGACTCTGACTGCATGACCGCATAATCAGCCTCCTCAAGCCAGCATTGATGTGAAAGAGGAGCCTCAAGAAGATCGAGTTGACGATGTTGTTTCAGATAGGCCATGTTTTGGTTCAGCATGTGTCCAGGATCCGGGTGAGGAACAGCAGGAACAGCCCTGCGAAACTAGCGAAGATGACGTGAAAGAGGAGCCGCTGGAAGACGAGGTCAAGAAGGCTCTCCAAGACGAAATTCGAGTCCACGAGGTTTGCCCATAATTTAAATCGGGATGCATATAGTCTAATGCCTAACGTGCGCATTGAAGGAACGTATTCAACAACTTAAGCAGAGACTTGAACCTAAAAATTCAAGCGCACGCAGAATCAAGTCGGAAGCTCTGTCGGTAAATGTGATGCATGTAGTACGGGGAGAGGTGATTGATTTGACAGATGATTGTGATTGAACATTGGTTATTCACGAATGCACCTCCTTCATGTCTTCATCCCCACGATCTCACGTGGTTGCTTTTTTGGGTACCTTTATCGCCCCACGGACCCTACGAGTCAGACACTAGCACTATACCTATACCTCTACTACTAGTGTGTCATTGGCAAAATTGGGGTCTGATCCAACAGTGGTCGGAATAGCATATAATGTTCTTCGTGCTCTCTGTGATCCCCCCGTCCACTGTGACATTTCTAATAGTCATTGAGACTCGCGATGACGAAGTTTGTCCGAAGCAGGTACTGCTTGCGGACTCTGAAAATCTCACGCCACCCGTGATCGTTGTGGTCATAACGATGCCTTCGTAAGAACGCCTTCTTTTCTACCGCTCCCCGAAAAACGAGCGCAAACTTTACAACCCCCCCCCCAACACTGTGTTCTGGCTTCATACTTCGGCGGCGCAGGCGTGCCAAAAATGGCACAAGTTTGCGATTTAGGGCTCGGAGCGTCGACGCATGTTATTCGCAGTAACAATGTAAAGCCGCTGATGCATGCTATCCGGATGAACACCGTCTTGAATTATCTTGCCACCTTGAAACCTCTCCCTTCTGTGAACATAAGAAACTCACTGCAAGACAGTCACAGCGCGACATCGATACATACGTGCGGCGATCTGAATCCGAGTCCGAGCCTGCACGTCACAGTTTCACGATTTCATTGTCTAATCAATGTCGGAGGACTGTGCTCCTCTACATCATTAAATTGGAAGCATTCGGGAGAGGGGTGTTGGGAGAGAAAGTACATTTTGATCACTTTGCCCCGGCATATATATAGTAACAAATAAACATCAGGGGCGGAAGTTACCGGCATGAAGCAGAGGAAATGGAAACCCCAGACGTTTTTGTTTAAAAAAGTGTGGTAGAAGACAGCATTGTGTGCTACCTGACAGGGATTTGGCGGGCAATTGCAAGCACACGACATGCGCTCGCATCTTTACGTGTTTGCACGAGTGGAGAATAGCGCTGATCTGAATTGCTTTTCCGGGCATTGTGGGAATAGCGATAGAATAGGGCGATCTGGACTGGGGATTTTGAATTTGAAATGGGCGACGGAGAGGTGGCACACGAGGACAAAAGAGCGAAAGAGGTATAGGTGTGAGTGTATTAATTATAAGATCTGAAAGGCTAATCTGGGCAGCGCCGATCTTCGATCGCAGGATCTTGGCGCGAGTTCGGCTGGTCTCTCGAGGAACTTGAAAAGGGATGCTCGCGATAAGGGCAGTCATGTGGGTGATGGAACTTCATGGAAGATTGATGACGCGTCGGTGTCGCCTCGCTCGTTGCTGTGTATTCCGCCTCGAAAATACGGACGAGCGCCGAAAAGTGGATGGCGCCCAGTTGTGGGTGGATGGAACATGTTGTTCTGTTGAACGTTTGAGGGGGATGAGTAGAGTATATGGAGCGAGGAACGGGGTTGACGATGGACGAGCTCCACTTTGCTGTTGGACACGTGGGAACTGGATGACGTCAACGGCCTGGACCTGTTCTGCTCCACCTGGAATGAATTGAACAACTCATTACTTACTTTGCTTTCCACCTCTTCCGTCGTCTGGCTCGTCTTTGCTGCTCTCGTCGTCGTCGTCGCCGTCCCCGTCATCAACAATGGACGACTTTTTCTCTGCAGCACCCCCAGTGTCTTCCCTCACTGCAGACGTTGACAACGTCGACTCTTTTGCTCAGGCTATCGCTGGTCGCTTCAACAACCCTGCCGCTTCTCTCCTCACCGCCCGTCTCTCCCCCATCCCGCCTACAGTCATCGCTCCCTTTTCAACCATGTCAATCCCCTCCCCGCCAACAATACGGCCCCGCAGGCCACAGAACCTCTCTCTAGCCAGCCTCCCTGGTCCTTCGTCACCAGTACAGCCGTCCGCCTCGTCTTCCGGCGGTTTCACGTTAGCAACAGCAGCCTCTCTCCCCACACTCCTCTCCACTCCAAACCTTCTCATCCTCGACATCCGTCCCCACTCCGCCTTCACCGCCTCCCGCCTCCCCGGCGCCATCTCCCTATCCGTCCCCTCCACTCTCCTCAAACGACCAGCGTTCACGCTTCAGAAGCTCGCCACCATGCTCTCCTCCACATCTTCGAGAGCCCGCTTTTCGTCCTGGCGTACTGCTGAAGCTATTCTGGTCTATGACGCTGACACTACCACACTCCACGAAGGCGCCAATGTCCACGGCCTCCTCCGCAAGTTCCGCGCAGAGGGCTTCACCCGTGACATCGCCTGGCTCCAAGGCGGTATACAGAGTCTCTGGCGCGATAACAGGCACCTTATTGACGTAGGCGCGGTCAGTGAAGATGACGAACCCGATGTCCAAAGTGGTGGGGCTAGTAGTAGTGGCGGTGGCGTGGATGAGTCGTTCCTTCGTGCACGCGGGTTGCCTAAGAGTGCTTTCCAGCAAAGCACTACTACGGCGCCACCAGCGAGTGCATCAAAGCAACGCTCCTCGCATCAGAAACATGGTCCCCACCATGCAGGCGACGGCATGTCCGGCAATTACCTAGGTCCACCAACATACACAACCACGCAACGTACCTTCGCCAACCCATTCTATGATAACATCCGACAGAACCTCGAGCTCTCACAGGGTATCACGGACCGCATACCTCTGGACCTCCCTCCCAACATCAAAGCCCGCACAAAGGATTTGCCTTTTGCATGGTTGAGGAGTATTGCTGAGAGTGCGGGGCAGGAGGAGGGAACCGAGGCGCTTGCGATGCAGTTTTATAGGATTGAGCTTGGCGAGCAGCGCAGGCTGCACGGGATTATGGCGCATCATAGTAGGCAGAGTGTGGTACAAGATGGCGGTCATGATGGGGATGGGAGGGAGGGTGAGGAAGGCAAGACGAAGTTGTTTCCGTTTAGTATTACGGCAGGCGTGGAGAAGGGTACAAAGAACCGGTACGTGTTTTCCATGCGTCAATTTCATGGCTCGTGTCATCCCCTTTTCTTCACCCGAATTTCATCATAACCTTCATCTCCGGGCTATCTTGAGTCTAACTTTTGATGGCGCAAAATATGATCACCTCTTAATTTATCAAGCAGCTTTGACTGACCGCTCACACGCTTGTACCTTGTCAGATATCGAAATATATGGCCATTCGAGCATGCGCGTGTGCGCTTACAGTCGAACAACTCGCCAGATGACTACGTCAATGCATCGTATGTGCAACCACTTGGCACGCGTAGAAGGTACATCGCAACGCAGGGACCGTTGCCTACAACGTTTTCAGACTTTTGGACGTGCGTACAACAACACTTTTATGCCATGCTTTATTTTATTTTAATTCTGACCAACCCGTTAATTTTTAGACTTGTATGGGAGCAGAATGTCCGCGTCGTGGTGATGCTCACACAGGAAGTAGAAGGCGCTGTAGCGAAATGTGGCAACTATTGGAAGGAGGGCGATTATGGCGGGATCCACCTGCGCCTCGTGTCCTCGTCTTTGAAAGGTGGCAAAGTTGAAAACAAAGACGGTGAGAAGACATTTGGAGGTGGGAACATGTCGATGAGTGGATTTGACTTCTTCATCCCCACTGCAACTTCTTCTGGCGCTGGACAAGGGGAGGGGAAGACGAGTGTTAATGGCCATGGCAAGGAGGAGGATGACGATGAGACGATCATACGCGTTTTCGAAGTGAGGAACAATAAGTTCCCAGACGCACCACCCAGGAAGGTTACGCAACTGCAGTACCTTGGTTGGCCGGATATGAACGTCCCTGATACACCCCGCGGGTTACTCAAGCTCATCAGGCTCGTCGATGATGTCGTCAATGCTGCCGAATCCGAATGGAAATCCGGAGTCGTTGACCGTCCAGTTCCAGACTCACCTGCATCTGCGCAGACGAAAGAACGCGGCGAGTCGCCTGTGCTGTTACATTGTTCCGCGGGTGTCGGCCGCACGGGCGGGTTCATCATGGTAGATGCGGTTTTGGATGGGGTGAGGAGGGAGATGAGGAAGCGCGCGGAGAGGGAGAGGATGGTGAAGGAGAGTGTACGCGCCGCGGAGATGCATGCTGAGCGGGGACAGCTTGTTGGGCAGCAGAGGCATTTTTCGACGCACGCACCTGTCAGCAGCAGCATCACTGGCAATATCAATATCAACAACAGCCATCCGAAGGCGACCACCACCACCAGTATGGGAATGAATAAAGGCCAGAGACTTGACTTGGAGGTGACGACGGGAAGTGAGACGCCGGATATGATGGACGTCGATACTGCTACGAGCACTGACTCCGTGTCGCGGGGCGACTCGCCGACTGGGTCCGCTTCTGAACGCTCGCCGTCTGCTGATAGTCTGAGTCCTGCCTTCGCCCTTGGATCGCCTGCACCCCCGGTGCTACCGCCATCAATGGAAATTCCAGGGCAGCAGAACTTGAAGATGTGGAGTCAGCCGCCGAAGCCTCAGCGGTTCACGAGCTTTACGTCGAGTATGGGGACGACGGGGTTAACGGCGCCGTTGAAGGTCGGGAAGAAGCATCATACGTCGCATCATCACCACGGTCACGGGCATGGGCATGGACACGGGCATGAGGAACGTGTGGATGAGTCGACGTCGAGCAGCAATGGAGGCGGTCGACATACAGTGCACGTGCCCGTCGTGCCGTCCACTGAACGACCTTCGATGTTCGCGACCATCGTGCAGCAGGGTCCGCCGTCTTCGAGGTCTGGAAGCGAGTCGAAGGAGAGCGAGGGGAGGGGAAGTGGGTCAAAGGGGTCGAGCACCGCGAAAAATGAGAGCGACCAGACTCCACTCCCGCCGCTTGTGACGCCGCAGAATGCACCGAGGGAATCAAGGTTGTTGGGGATGGACCTTGGCGCGGGCGCGGGTGTACAGGCGCATTCGAGCAGCAGCGAGGAGCCGTCGATGAGATCGTCATCTTCTAGTCCTCCGGAGACGACGAGCACGAATACGAGTGCCCCGCCGCCGCCGGACTTTACAGTTGCTGATGCGGACTCGATGTTCGTGCTCGGCGCGACGCCGCTTGCGAATGCGGCGTTTGCAATGGACGTCGAACCCGAGGCTGCAATGGAGTTTGAGTTTGGGAAGGCCGGTGTGTTGACGACGGATACGGATGCGCCGGGGCAGGAGGGACCGGTTAGAGTGAGGAATGTGGGTGGGAGTGGGAGTGGTGTGGATATGTATGCTGCCCGCGAGAGCGGGAGTAATTCGAAGAGCAGTTCGGATGATGGGAATGGAGGAGAGGTGGGGAGCGGGCTGGACCGGTGGCGCGCGGCGAATATGAGTTCGGAGGATTCAGACTCGTATGTCCCCCCGGTGCCGCGCCTGCGCACGAGCAGCAATGATGGGAGCGGGGTCAGTGCAGGCGGAGGGTACTCGTCGTCGTCTTCAATTGGCCTTCGTGCTTTCGCGGGGCTGTCGACCGGAGGAGGAGGGGCATCATCATCGCAAGACCGACCAGGAGCGGGCTCCCCGACGAAGACAGCGTCGCTGTTGCAGAAACGTGCGGCGGCGTTGCGTCTCTCGCGTGCCACAGCTGCCGTTGGCAGTGACAACGGCGGCGGCGACGGGGGCATGTCTGTTAAGGAGAACCGGCGAAAGGGAGAGGACAGCGCAAAGAGCAAGGCGAAAGACTCACGTTCGTCGTCTCTTACTCACTCTTCGCACGTGTCTACGTCGTCGAGCTCCATTCCGTCCACTGACTCGCTTGCGTCGCAATTATCCGCGTCACTTTACGAATCCTCAGCGACCTCCAACAGTGCTCACGCCAAAGCGACCCTCCCCCCGAACTCCGACGTAAATGACGCGGAAATGCGCTTGCAGAAGTTATTCGATTCCTCGCAAGCGAAACGCCTGACGCCGCCTTCTGATTCGGACTCGCCGTTTCTTCCGCAGTCGCAAGCGGAATCGCGCGCGCGGTCGTTGTCGCACTCGCTGTCGCCGTCTGATAAAGAAGACAATCACCCGAGCGCGTTCGATTATACGTCGCCTCGCGCTTTGCATTGTGCAGATTCGCCGCCACCGCTGTCGACCCTCCAGGAACCCATCCGGCAGGTTCTAGAGGACATGCGCGAGCAGCGGATGAGCTTGTGCCAGAGCTTGCGGCAGTACGTATTCGTGCATCGTGCGATCATTGAAGGTGCACTGGAGATTGTTGATGAGAACCGGGCTCGTGCGCACGGCGAGATGAAAACATTTCCGTCATTGAATGTCATTGCGCCTGCTCCTACACAAGCGCAGACGCATGTGCCGCAGTGGGCGACGGAACAGGACATAGAAGAAGATGGCAGCGAAAACAATAGCGATGGTGATGAAGCCGAGCCGATGAACATTGCTACGACACCCGCCGCGGTAGTACACACCCGCGCCGCGAAGGAATTAAGTGTGACGTCTGTCCACGATTCACCCTCGCAACATGGGGGTAGTAAGCGAGGAGCAAGCCCGACGGAGCTACCAAAGGAAGGCCGGACTGGCCAGGTTCTTTTGTCGAAACGTCCCAGCATCAAGCGTGGAAGTGGAAGTGACAAAAGCGATACCAGCTGCGAGGTGTCTTCATCGAGGTCACGATACAATCCGTACGGCGATTCGCCGTGAGCTTGGTGGCCACTGGGACTCGTACCACACTTCTTTTACATGGCCGAAGCTTATCTATGATTTTGTGTTTTGAGGAAAAAAGCTGGAATGCAGAAGAGGAGTCTCATCATTACTGTAAATTATACACGGTTTTGCCGTGTCGCATCTAATTAGCCACACTGTTGTTTCGTTACTGCGCGCATATATCGTTACATGGAATCAATTAAATATAACATGTCTGTATCATTCATATCATCCACGATGGTGTTCATTTTTGGGGAAACATTGCTATGTCATACATTGAGTTGAGGAAACAAACTGTGACCGTGTGATGTGACGCGACGCGTCAAACACCATGACCTCTTTGCAAAGTAAATGGGCCGCTGCAAACCCATCACGGCCAACAGTGGATACGACGATGGCCGCACCTCTCGCTGCCTGCAGATGGGAATGGTGCAGGTCAAGTTTCCAGTCTCAGGACGAGCTAGTCGAGCATGTCTTACATGAACACATTGACAACGTCCATCCCGTCAAGAGAAAGGACCTCGGCATCTTGAGACGTGCTGAGGAAGGGGTCAGTGATGGCGGTGAGTGTTCGCATGTTCTATTGTCTGTATTTATAACCTCTCTATTGCTACATCCAGAGAGCCTTGTTCCAAAGCCAAATACTAGCTTGGACGCTCAGAGTCAGTCTCTGAGCCAACATCGAAACGACTCGGAATTACAACCTTCGGCTGCCTCCAATGACGAAAAGGATGACGGTCCAATGATGTTCCTAGATCTCCCAACGTCACCCAAGACACCCCGCGCTCAGCGTTTTTCACTTCTCGCGAATCTCTCGTCGCCAAATCGTTCCCCGGAACACCCACCTCTTTCTCCATCTCCTGCAATGGGGGAACTCATTGCCGGTGCAATGCGAGGTGCATCACCCCGCCAGCAAGGCGGTGGAAGTATTCTCGCACCAGCAGCACACCTAAAACCCCCACCTGTACCAGGACGTGCGCTTCGCTCTAGCTCACCTGCAAGCACGTCACACAGCGGAACGGGACCTGTTACACCGATACCGGATTCGCTCACCAGGATATCAGCGGTTCCAGCAACCACTGCTGAGACATCCCGTCCCCCACCACATGATGGGAGTGAGCCTGAATCCCAACCCGTACGTCAAACAGAAGTTCGGACACCAGGTCTCCGTACATTTCGTTCTGGATCCATGCAGGTTTCTCCTTCGAAAGGATTGCTTATAGGGAATACCAGTACATCCCAACCATTTCCATCAACGTCATCACCACAACGCGTCCAACAATCCGAGTCACAGGCATCTACTGAATCTCAGATGGACGTTGACGAGCTGCTTCCAACCCAACAGGAATTGCGTACGGAATCCAATGGGGACCGTGCTAGCTCTTCGCAAGTCCACTCGCTATCTCTAGGTTCATTTACTGAGAGCCAAGGAACTGATAGTGAATACACTCAGAGCCAGTGGCCAATTCAAACACAAGCGCCGTATACCTTCCCCTCGCAGTCGGAGGACGAAACACAATATGTTTAATGTCGGGTGAATGGTATTGCTATGTTTTGGAATGTTCTGATAAAAGTCCATGTGAAGGGAAACTAGGTTGAATGAAGTTGTCATCATTGGCCCGAGCAGGCAAAAGCCCTTCTTGATTTACTCACATTGTAACCACCAATACCGCAAGACTATTTCATCATCCGGAGCCTTTTTCGTAAACATCTCAATGCAAATGGACAAGATAATCGCCGCAACCCTCAGTTTCCAAAGCATTCATTCGTGGAGTCATAAGGTGCGTAGAATTGTCCTGGTGGTATAGGGTATTCCTGATTAGTCGTTTACGGAAGAATTCAAATCTACGTTCATTCGCAGCATCCCTTGTGCAACATGTGCAACATTCTGTATAGTTACACTACTATAGTGCCCGGACATCATCCGCTTATGTTGTTAATCTCTGAGGATGATACTAACGATCTTGAGTTCAGTGACCTCACCAAGGTACACAGCTGGAATATGCATTCCGTACATTGGCCAGTTGACCTTTCGTAACATTCGATGCTTTTCTTAGTTGTGATTTACAGTTTTGCCATTTGCCCAGGTTCTCCAAAGCGAGTCCCGGCGGTATATCCAGCCGTTGCCCCTGCATCGACGACTAATGTCGCTCCTGTGACCCATCGCGCCTCTTCCGTGCACAAAAACACTATTGCATTTCCTACATCCCAGCCGTATCCTTCTATCTTCAGCAGACTCCGCTCTCTCCTTGCATCTCTTAGCTCTTGGGTCATTCCGCCAGCTGTAACCATTGGCGTGTACACCATGCCTGGTGCAACGGCGTTTACCCGAATACCATCGTGCCCATGATGTGCTGCCATGGCACGAGTCAGATTCACAATCGCTCCTTTGGATGTTGGGTAAAATAAGGAGTGGTGTCCGCCTTGCAATCCGGACACGGATGACATGTTTACGATAGCCTTTCCGCTCCCCTTGCTAATGTCTTCTGGCCTTGTCCGAAGCATCTCAGGGATGGCATATTTGGTCATGAGCACCATGCTCGTTAAGTTTACCTTCATTGCTCTTTCCCAGTCGTCCGTGTCAACATCTACGGCTGTCCCAGAGGGCCCATCGATGCCAACGACATTGACGAGGATGTCGAGTCTCCCAAATGTTTGTCGAGTATATTCAACCGTCCTGGCGCAGTCTTTGGCATGAGTGACATTCGCGGTTACGACGAGAGTTCGTTTCTCGTTGAAATCGTGTTCAACCTTAATCATGCGCTCCGTTTCCTCTACCCACTCGCGGTTGATATCAACAAGCACAACTTTCGCTCCTGCACGCGCCATAAGTATCGCAGTGGCTCTTCCATTCCCTATGTCATGGCCTCGACTGCCAGCGCCTGTAATGATAGCGACTTTACCGCGCATTCGGTTTGATTTTTCAGTGTGCATTGTTGTGTAGTCCTAAAATAGGGGCTGCTTCCTTTTTCAGTGCTCGAGAGTCTTGACCACTCAAATAGTGATATAATTTACACTGGCTATATTGACTTCTTGTTTCGTGATGATATGGAAATTGCTGCGACACCAAGCACAACCCGCACAATTGGTTCATAACATTGCACGGCTTCGGGGCGAATCCAATAAACTGATGTGCAAGACGCGTCAACTGAGATTTTTAGTTAGATGGAAATGGACGAACGGTTGCCGCTCGCGCGAACCCGTGGGCTCTGAAACCTGACGATACGAACGAAGTGCGGATCACATTATGACCTACCCCGTACGACCAAATAGTAATGGTGCGTCTACTGTAGGACAGGATGATCAGATCCACAGGAGTGCAGATTCAAGGTGAGGAAAAGGAATATAGGGAACCCTCCCCCACACGAGTGTTATTTACCGCTTCCCCCAGCAACCTGAGCCTTCTTCTCCTCGGCCTCCTGAAGGAGCAAATATGAATCAGACCGGCAAATTACACAGCAATGGGTATTTCAGATCCACACTTTTTGCTTTTTCCGAAGAGCCTCGGCTTGCCTATATTCAAGGAAAGAAGGTGGTTATATATTATATGTTGTGAACGAGTTCCAAACAACTCACTCCAATTGTCTCTTCGCAAGACTTGCCCCGCTCTCCTTGGCCTTGCCCTTGCTAAGCTCTGCTTGCTTCTTCTGATTCTTCTGTCGTGCTAAATCTCTTTGATTGCCACCTAACGGAGAGTTAGAATTGTGCAAAACTCCACGACATTAATACTGACGAGTCATGGTAGTCTGAACAATCCCTGTTACCTGTGACGTGACACTATTTTTACGTCAGCCAGTTATACGTGGCCATTCCCATTCCGGGCGCCGCGGTGCATTTGAATTGAAACGTTGTTGACGGCGCCAGGCTGAAGCTTCGCGTGCTTCCGTTTCGGCGAGCCACACAATCTAAATCTCAAAACTGATAAAGCCACGTGTTGCTGTGTTAATACAGTTTCGCCACAATTGACAAAGATGGTTTATGATCCGCTGTTGACACGAGAGTTAAAGACGGATTTAGATACATGTCTCAGCGGGCGTCGACGATGCTCAATGGAGTTTCTGTTTCAGGGTTTGTGCCGTAATCTTCGGTTCACTAGCGTCGGCAACGTGCGATTTCAGATAACCTTTCTGTGGGACTCTAGGAACGAGTCTTTACCTTTTCTGTTGTTCGGTGTTCTCGTCATATGAACATGAATGGTCAACCCTATTCCGGCCCGTCGAAGAAACCCTTGATATGCACAACGCCGCTGCTGTCTCCGCCGCATTCATTTAGGACAGCAAGCTCTGTATCTGGACATGCACTAAAGCTATGCAAATATACTTTTTGGGCCGCTATTTCGACTTATTTCTGTTGTTGATTTTTGGGAGTGTCGCCGCGGAAACGCTCAATTTGAATTTCTCACCATGGCGGGTGCACTCCAGAGAGTGGATTGGGTTCGGTGCGTTTACGAGAATCCATGCGATGAATTGACGTGATGGCTTCCTGCACTTTAATCGCATTCGCCAAAGCTTGAGTGCTAAAATAGACGTGAGGTCCAGGGCTGTGGCTTGAAAATGAAATGTCGCTGTTGCTACTGCGCGGGTGATGATATCAAAGAAACATGTGGCACAATTCATGAAATGTGAGTTTTGATTCGGAGTAGATGCATGAATGAATGGTCAAAAATGAGGAGATTTCTCCGTAGCCACATACTTTCCGAAGCGGAAGGTTTTATCCTTCTTTCTGCTTTGAGGGGTCGAGGCACAGCAAATATTACCTAAGAATCAATGATGTAAATTGTATATAGAAGTTAGGCCTAGAGCAGCACAGCTTCTATCGATGTATAAACAAGGACCGATCGCCGGAGATACGCAATGACCCCCTTTACCGCAGTGTTGTGTATCTTGTTAACATTCGATCTCATCGGGAACCCTGAAGGGTTCTCTTGCGTAATAAATTCCCTTATGTAGTAATCCGAACCCCGGAAACCCATCAGCCACCGGCAAACATTAGAATAGAACGTCACGTGCTTCCTGTTCACCTTCACCACGACCACGACCACGACCACGCCAACGCTGACTCCAACGCCACGCACCCCCTACCAACGCCGACGCCGACGGGTAACCCGCATTAAGAACCCCCTACGGAGGCCAATCGGGGAGCCCGCACCCCGGGAACGAACGACAACCGCGACGCAAAAGGCGTCCGGGCAGCCGGTCACCACCACCCCGAACGCGCCCACCTCTCGCCGTCCACACCAGCCTCCGATGCTCGCATCGGCGCAGGCTACGCAGGGAGGACTGAACAACCACGCACGGGGGCAGGAAGGGCCGACGCAAGCGAGAGCGAAGAGAAGCGCCCACGCGCGGCGGGACGGAAGGGAGTGCGAGGGCGGGGAACGGCGCAAGAGCGGACGACGCGCCATCTACAGAGGCGGCGGCGGGCGGGGCGCGTGGCCACGGTGTGGCGGCGGCGGCGATGGGTCGCCACCTGTCTCGTTCGCATTCGAACCGCCGACCACCCCGCCATCGCGCCGATTCGCCCGCTTTGGGAGTCGTTATGTCACGGACCGCCGCCTGCCCGCCTGCTCTAACACCTGTAGTAGATAGAAAATAAATTTATCTTAGTTTTATGTTAATTTTCCGTTAATTGTCACTCCCTCTCTGCTGCAGGTCGGAAATCCGATTCGGGGTGTCAGGAGACTAGTATATTCGTAATCGAGCCACGTGGCCCGATCGGATCGAATGTTAACAAGATACTACTAACTCCCTTTACCGTTCCTTTGGATTCATTGCGGGTGTAGGTTTTTGGACGTCGATTAGATTTCAGCGTGTCTTCTAGATCCTGCAGGGTCCCTTGTTGCATTCTTAAGTAATCGCCGCTGGTGGGGAACGAAGGCCGAAGATGGATTTTGCCAACGCTGATGTGATAGATGCCCTCGAGAATACAGAAGAGTTCGCCGTAACACTTTGATACAACGATACAAGGTCCATCTTTGCGGCTCCCTTACCTGCGCCTTTTCTGGCGAAATCCATATGGGCGCGTGGCTGAACGGTTAAACCTACGGCACCCGTCGTCATATACATTCGATCTAATCGAGATCCTCAATGTGCTTTCGGTGTCAATACATTACGAATGACCCATCTCATTTCCGGCGCAACGTGCATGCGAAGATGGGAAGAGCTTGTATTCTGGCTCAGGAACTGGTTCAAACCTACGACAAGAATGTGAAGCAAGGACGCATGCAGACCTCGAAGGAGAACAACCAGCTCCGTAAAAGGTCTGAGAGGGAACGAACGAGCCTCGGACGTCGGAATGTTTGGTGGAGATGGTCGATTAGGTTCTTTTCTTTCTTGTACGTACGAATGAATTGAGGGGCGGCAGAATTTACGCAGAGGTTCATCCTCGTGCTAAGGCGAGTTTTTACAAGTTCCATGAAGTCATGAGTTAAGAGTCCAGGAACGGAGAGGGTCGGAAACCGGGATCTCGACACCTTGCTTGGCGGATGATATAGATAGCTCGCGTGGGCGGCAGCCGAGAGGGAAAAAATTGATAAAAATTATATTGAGCGATGACGGCGATCTTCCAAGTCGGCGGCGCGGTGTGTGACTTCTTTACGGGTTTAGCTGCAGTTGTATGGTTACCGATTACAGTTGATTCCGGCCGAAACTATCGGTACTCGGCAGGATGAATTGAATTGTATGGACAACAGCTTCTTTCGAACCTGACGAGATCTATTCCTCGATCATTGCTGATCGTGGGACATGAGGACCGTCAAACATCAGCGGCTTCTTTCGGCTTCTTCATTTCCACTTCACTCTCTTAAATATCCCCATCTTCCCCATCCTGTCGATTTTTCCCCCTTCCCCTCTTCGTCTCCCCGAACTCTCCGCTCATCCATCCTACCGACGCACACGCATGTCCTTACGGCCGCACAGGCAACCATCCGACCGCGATGTGCGAATGCACGATGCGCACGTCCCTCATCCTCATCCACACGGTCTCAGCGGTCCACCACCACCACCACCACCACCACCACATGGTCATCCACACTCAATGCATCTGAACGGTAGCGTTCCCAACACTCCGGGTGGGATGTCGAATGGCTCAGCGCATGGCCATCCTCCTACAAGCTTGGTCTCACCGGTCGTAGCGTCTAACGTTGCTGGACATGCGAATGGAGTGGCGGTGCATCCCTCGATCCAGAAATTGACCAAGGCGAACGAAGAGACGTGGCTTCTGATAGGTGGGTGCTCGGTGTTTATTTTTGGAAATTAGGACAAAGCGGTTCTCTTACACGTGTGTTCTGTTGACAGGAGCGGTTGCAGAACAGATGGGTGACTTGGACCGCGCGTTGTCAGCATATGAGAATGCGCTTCGCCACAACCCACTTTCGGTCTCCGGCTTGACCCAAGTGGCCGGGATTGCCCGGATTAGGGAGAACTATCCGAAGGTAAGTTTGATCATCTGCCGATCCCCACATCCTCTGTGCCATGACGTGTGTCACTCTCCGCGGTCCTCCGATTGGACTCTCGACTCAGGGTGCTGCGGTTCCCGGTCCAGCAAGCCCGGACCATGTCCTTCATCTGGGACCCTGAGTTTCTGAGTTCTGATCTCCGCTTTCATTTCCCTTTTAGGCTGTCGAATACTTCCAGCGCGTCCTCAATATCCAACAAGACAACGGCGAAGTGTGGAGCGCTCTAGGTACGCATATACGGCATCTTCTCAGCTTCTCACCTCATGTCCCCTCTCATCCCACCGCTCAGGGCATTGCTATCTCATGCAGGATGACCTCCAAAAGGCTTACTCGGCCTATCAGCAGGCCCTCTATTTACTTCCAAACCCTAAGGTAGATTCCTTCTTTTCTTACCACGCACTCACTTTATTCACTTCCCCCACAAGGAGGACCCAAAACTGTGGTACGGCATCGGCATCCTCTACGACCGCTATGGTTCGCTCGACCACGCCGAAGAAGCCTTCGCTTCTGTCCTCCAGATGGACAAAGGTTAGTCATCCGTCGTCTTTGGTAATCATTCACCCATACTCACGCTCACTCCAAAGTAGACTTTGACAAGGCAAACGAAATATTATTCCGCCTCGGCATAATTTACAAGCAGCAGGGCAAGTATCACGAGAGCCTTGAGTGCTTCGATCGTATCCTCCGAAACCCTCCGAGTCCTCTCGCTCACGCAGACATCTGGTTCCAAATCGGTCATGTCTACGAGCAGCAGAAAGATGTGAGTATACGGCTTACTTCACTGTGTAAATAACTGAGTAAGTTGTATAGCATGTAAGGGCAAAAGATGCCTATGAGCGCGTTGTGGCCGACAATCCGCATCACGCGAAGGTTCTACAGCAGCTCGGCTGGCTTTACCACCAAGATGGTTCTTCATTCCAGAACCAAGATCTTGCAATTACATATTTGACGAAGAGCTTGGAGACTGGTACATTACAATTTTACTCCATTATCTTACATGCGCTCACAATATTCTAGATCCGTCGGACGCACAAAGCTGGTATCTTCTTGGCCGAGCTTACATGGCCGGTCAAAAGTACAACAAAGCGTACGAAGCGTACCAACAAGCCGTTTACCGTGACGGCCGCAATCCGACATTCTGGTGCAGCATTGGGGTTCTGTACTTCCAGATCAACCAATATCGCGACGCGCTTGACGCGTATTCACGTGCGATTCGGATCAATCCTTATATCTCTGAAGTGTGGTTCGACCTTGGCTCCCTCTACGAGAGTTGCAATAATCAGATCAGCGATGCAATCGATGCATATGCGCGCGCCAGCGAACTTGACCCCAACAATCCTGTAATAACCCAGCGTTTGCAGCTGTTGCGCAATGCACAGGCTACTGGCGGCCAACTTCCTGCTGCGCCTGGTCCTCAGGACGTCCACCCTACTGCGTATGCCAGTGCCGTGGGCCCTCCAGTGACGATGTCGGGTGGGCCACCGCTGCTCATGCATGGGGGAGCAGGACCACGTCCTATTTTCACAAGGTCGGACTCTCGTGGACCCCCGCCAGAAGGTGCCATCCCCCTTCCTTCACCCCATACGCAACACGCTCCGGCTCCTTTCCGAGGTGGCCCACCACCGCCAGTCATCATTGACGACAGCCGACGAATCCCGAATCACACGCCGCTCGCGCCAATGGAAGTGGATCGTCCTCCGATGCACTCGCGTGACGGTCCCCCGCCGTACCAAGGGCGTGATAGCAATGGCTCGTCGCGTGGTGGACCAACTGGCCAGAGCCTCCTCCTGCATCACCCTCAGCCGCAATCTCAGCAGCATTCCCCGGAACAGGCGCATCCTCGGGATCAGTTCTACGGACGTCGCCGATCATCGTCTGCTTCCCCCCCTCCGATTCTCAGACAACGGCCCTCGCCGCAGGAAGGAAGTTACCCTGGGTTTGGTCCAGGTGGAGGTCGTCCGTCCGCAGCAACGCAGCCACCCGCGGTTTCTCAGCGGTCGCCTCGCTCTTACCCATCTGTGCCATTCGATCCGATCAGCGCAGGCTCTCCACCGACAGAGCGAGAGCCTTGGGACCGTCGATCGGAGCGAGGGAATCGCGCGCGTGGTGACTCGCGCAGCGGAGCGCCATTACCACCGCATTCTTTCTCTCACTCGCGCGGCCCTCCATCGCCTCCGCATGTGTATGACCGCAGAGGCAGCCCTCCCCCTGGTCCGCGGCCGGTCAGTCCGAGAGGTCGACTTGAACCTCAAGGACCAAGTCAGCGGTCGCCGATCGTCACTCCACCTTCTGGACCTGGTGGACCTTCGTCGAGACAATACTGGGACTCCAAGCCACCCGTAAGTCTTGGGCCGGGTAGGTTTGATTCAAGCCATTCTGGTCCTTCGCCGTCACTACCTTCGGCAGCGACACCAAGTCCAACCCAAGAAATTACCAGGAGATACGACCCTCGCTTCGACGACGGTCCGAATTCGCATCGGCGTGAAGCCCCCGAGCGCGATCACGGCGTTGACAGATTTGACGGTCGTAGCCATGGTGGCTCTCCTGAAGGATTCCGCCGGCACCCACAACCACCCCAGACAGTATCGCTTCCTAGCCCATACGAAGGCCAGTCCATGTATCCTCCGGCACCACTTCCGATGGCAGCACCATCCGAGTCCAAGCGGCGACGAGCACCGAAAGAGAAAGATGCTGAAAGCGCGCGTGCACCGACTCCTGTCGGTAGCAGCAGTTCCGAACCGAAGGACAAAAAGAAGAGGCGTACAGCGGCGAAGAAGGCGAAGGAGGACCCGGGCGCCGTTGAATCGGCTGCGAGCCGCTCTGCTTCGACTCAACCCCAGCCGTTCAAAGTGTCTGTCAGCAGCATGGTCAGATCTCCGCCTTCCCCGGAGCCAGTTAGTTCTGCGTCGACATCCGGGTCTGGGTCTGTGAGGTCTGGACGGCCGTCTCCATCGGTTCCGACGAGTGCTCCTGTTCGCCCATTGGACGAAGATTATGACGAAGGTGTCGCAGACACGTTGATGAGCCTCGCAAGACCTATCGAGCATCCTCCTCCGGTGTCACCCACTGATTCGGTTCATCGCGCAGAACGTCAGAGTCCTCACATGTCGCAAGCCGCTCACCGACGCTCCATCTCATCGGCGAGTAACAGCCACTCGCCTCCTGTGAGCGCGGGAGGGTCGAACTCCACGCTGAAACGGCCGCTCAGCCCCGGGCCCAGTGAATCTGCTGCAGAGAACAAACGCTCGAAAATCGAGTTCCTTAACCGCGAACAACGCCGAGTATCACCACCTGGCCGACACAGTCCTTTACCACCAACGCGTCCCTCTCCGATCCCGTTCCGTACGGAAGTGCGAATGCACGATCGTAGCCCTCCGTCGAGTGGAAGTGGATCAAGCGGCATACCGACATCGCTCCCTCTCCCACCGCCACCGTCAGCTGTTGTTGCCCCCATCCTTCCTCCCATTGCAACGTTGAGTCCGGCAACGTCTACCAGAGGAGGGTCGCCTGCAGGAGACGATGAGCGGATGCAGATGGACAGCGGGGATTCGCGTTCAAACTCTCCTCCCCCACCGTCTGCGTCTCGATCCTCGAAGATCTCGGATGTGATGAACCCGCAGAGCCCTACGTCTACGCGCACACGCCATTCTGCGTCTCCCCCACAGCGTTCGCCGG
Source organism: Rickenella mellea (assembly GCA_004355085.1). Taxonomy (NCBI): domain Eukaryota; kingdom Fungi; phylum Basidiomycota; class Agaricomycetes; order Hymenochaetales; family Rickenellaceae; genus Rickenella; species Rickenella mellea. The sequence continues at coordinate 63,748 of ML170260.1, read as the reverse complement.
CGTCACGCTCGCCGCAAGAAAAGGCTTCTGCCAGCCCCCGTTCCTGATGATATTTTGTTGCCATGAAACATATACCCGTCTGTTTTGAATACGTAGATAGAATTTATAAACTTCCAAGTCGACAATGTACATTACAGATATATTCTTGAGAAACAAATCATTTTCATGCGTCGAAATTGTTACTAAATTCGCAATTAAGCGTGTTGGCCTGAAAAGGAAATTGGCGTCGAAAACGTCCGTGTCAAGTCAACCGTGCTTGTGGTCGCCGTTTTCAACGTTCCTCAACTACCACCTGGAGCATCTCCTCACGGTGCGTGCGCCATCTGCGCACACCGGCGTCCAAGAGTAGCATACGCCCGCCATTGCTGTCAATCCGCTCTTTTTCATAGTTATTTAGCTTGCGTCGCTCTCATCGCTCATCTCAACAAATTTTCTGTTCGAACCGGAGCACCCGCACATGCCAACACTACGATTACCTTATTCTTCCCGACCTGGGCAACAACAGCTCTCGTACCCTCTCCAAGGGCAATCACACGGATCTCTGTACACCCCGCCGTCCTCAACCGGTGACAGGGGAACCACGCCTCCTGGAACCGTGAGGGGACCTGATGGCAGTTTACATCCCAACGTCAATCAGCACCAACTCTCACCGGACGGTGTGAGCCCACTCAACCTGCCATTTTCATCCAGACATGATCACTCTAGTTTATCTTCCGCCAATACACAGAGTTTGCATCGTACGCCAAGCCAGAATGCTGGGGTCAAGCCACCTGCCCCACCATCTGCTTTTCCACCGAGCCCACCTTTAACCCGGGTAGGCACGAACGACAGTGTGAAGACCACTCCGGGAGACGATGCCGAGAAAACACAGGCTGCAGGAGATGTTACACATCATGAAGAAGAAAAGCAGGACGACGACGATGTGGGCGGAAATACAACAGTTGTAGAGGCTAAGCGCTCGGCAGACGATCCCCTCAGTGTTGGACACGATACTACCCTTGCGGAGGACGGCGATGAGACAGACATGTCGGAGGCAACACACATGCACCTGAAGGCTAATCCCGCGACACCAAGCTGGACAGACGACGATCCTTTACGCAAACCGTCATCTTCGTTGTCGCCACTCTCTCAGACACCGTTGCAGCAAGTGCAACAACCGGAGCACCATAACCCTTTGGCAGAGATCTCGGCTCAACCAAAGGACGTTGTGACCGAGCCAGTAGAATCAATAATTGAGCCTGACGCCACGACCACAGCTGTTTCCCAGGATGCTCTGAAGAGAGCTCGAAAAGTATCGTCAGTGAAGGCTTTCTTGCTCATTACAACCTATCTTACTTGGCTGTAAACAGGACTGTAAGGCCGAAGATACCCCACTCGTCGTACTACTTCGGCCCTCCACCACCAGACGCTGCGTACGGCACCCCACCGTGTGGGCACTTCGGACTCCACCACCCGCGAGAAATTATACGTGTGGAACGGGATTACTCTGGCGGCGAACTCGTTCAGTTTTCTCCGTCTTATCCTCTGGAGCTTGAGGGTCGCGTGAGTGTTCCACTTTTTGTTTCCCTAATTTTATAGCTGTCTTTGACTGGTCGGTCGCATTATTACTTGGGCTTCATTGTATGACCAATGCCACCAGATATTTATCTCATTTATGTTCCGTGCCTCCAAAGACGTATGCTGACCCAATTATGTTTCAGATAACCCCAACTCAGTTTCTTGAGACCATCAACGCCATCAACGAATTGTTAATATCTGCACATAGCCTGACCTGGTCATTTGTCGACAACACCACTGCAATTTTGAGTCTATATCTGACACGCCTGCTCTTCAAGTCACATTATGACAAGGTACTTCCTTTTGTCAAGTTATCTGTCATGTGCTCATCAGAAGCCGTCACCCAGGAAATGTTGAAATTAAAACAATTACTTGACCGCCTCAACACAGAGCTATACCACCCACGCGGCTTACATATTTTGTGGCCACGAAACGTTGCATTTCTGTTTGTAAGTGACTTTCACATGTGTTGGCTCGTCTTCCTTCGCTAAGTTCACACGATGCACTTTCGCAGCTCGAAATAGAGTACTATGTGCGCATCTTACACATACGATGCAGGAATTTCCTAACCTTTGTTCTTACAGTGATCTTCCCTACGCACGACACTCGTTCGACACCTTTTCTCTTTCGTTATGTCACTCATGGATCGTGGAACTACAAGGTTTGGAAGCGCCACCGACATCGTTATATATATTATTTAAACAGTGCTCATTATTTGCAACTCGTATTACCCGTTTAAGTTCACCCTTAGCACTGTGACACATAGTCTATATACCATTACAAGTATACTAGTAATGCCAGCGATCGAGAGCAGTCGAACGGATATGTTCGTATGTTCGCTGAGTTTGAATTCTTCCCATCAGTGCGACGCCCAAGCTCGTGCCTTACAACATCATTCCCAGAGAGCTGGTCATTCATCGAGGCTGTATGTTACAGATCCATATCTCCTCGGAGGCTAAAGGCACGCACTGTATATGATCGTGAGTCGGATATTCATGATGTGCATGTGTCGCGTTTGGCTTAACTGTATCCATCACAATTGAGAGCAAACAAGATGTTGCTACGTTTGTGTTACTCTGATTCTCCCTCTGTCCAAGTCTCGGGATCTACTGCGCAGGAACAACTCATGGCTCATGGTTCCCTCATATGACACGGACATGTCTCCGACTTGTCGACAAATTCTCCGAGCTTGCTGGCCTTTGCCACGAACGCACACAAGTAATCCGACCTCTCATCTTCTGCCGCGACAGGGTCCTGGGCATCACCAATTAGTGTGAGTAAATCTTTCGATTTCGTGGGGAACAGCAGACCCTTCACGTCCCGCATATATGCACCCACACTGCGGTTCCTTTGTACCCGCATCATCTGCGGCATCATAGTGTCCATGCGACCTAAGGACCCTGCGCAGTTGCGATGCTTTCGGAACTGATCAACGGGGATTCAACAGGTGGGGAAAGTGGATCCTTATGCGGAGGCATCTCATGCTTCGCTCGATTCAAAGTTTCACTTCCGGTGTTTTTCCTAATCTCCATCTCCAAAGCAGTGACGGCATCAATTGATTTTTTGTAATCCTTTCACAGAAGGTGAGGGGTTTGCGGGTTGGAGAAATTCTTTGGCGAAGAACCCGATTGATGCTTGAATTTCTGCTAGCTTCTGCCCGGCGTGATCATCGCCCAAATCTAGATACTCCGACGCAAGCCGAGTTACAATTCTCCCGAGGCGACTCGGAACGTTCGTCAACGGTGTGCCAAGTGGTCATCGCAGACCCGCTATTCTTGCCGTACGGCTGTGACGATCACAAATTCTCCACGCTAAATATAATCGTTTCTGAACCCAGACGACGGTCGAATTCGAAGCCTCAAGCCGTTGAATTGCGATTCGATCAGGCTACTATCTTTTTCTAAGTCCACATATCTCAGCAGCACTCCATCGATACCAAACTGCACCATGACTAATCTAGCGAAGATGGAGGGATTCTTAGGTTCCGTGTACGGCTGAAACTGGTCTGTTCCATTCCCGCTGATCAACCAAAGATCCCTTGTTCAAATTTAATTATGAGTAAGGGTCACGATGGAGTGTGAAATTGTTTGAGAGTGGATATCACGAATAGAACTTTCTCACACCAACAAACCGTATAGCTTTACGGTTGTCTAATTCCAGTTCTATTCCTGCAGGACCTTATAGTTGTTTGGCCAAGGAGCCATGAGGGGATCGATGTTGTGTTCCTCGCATCAATTTTCAGGCGCACATGCACACTTTTTATTCTGGACAAGAATTACAGAGGCCGGATTCTAGACGGTGAGAACGTCGAGGAGTTTGGGGAGCTGCTTGCTGATGGGCGATCTCCAGTCGATCTCTGCATGGCAGCTTGTGGGTGCTATATTTATGACACACGAAATCATGCGTTTAGTACGGTTCCTGTGGCCGTTTATTGCACCAAAGCTATAGTAACGTACGTAAATCAAAAGACCGGCACGCACAACTCTTTCTCTACTCTGGCAGGATATTGAAACTCACCGCGATAGGTTTGTCTATTCCCTGCACATACGCAGAAACGTTCCGCACTTCCCAGCTCTGAATTGGCAAGGTGCATAATTGCATGACATACAGGCTTCATGACCGGCCAATACCCTCTGAATGCCCGCAATGTTATCATACCCGTTCAATGACGCGCTTAAGCTTAGGTTGAAATCCGTACCGAAAGTTCATTAGAAACTTGTGGTTGGTAACAACCAACGGTACGAAAAATCGCGAATTGTAGGCCCACTATCTGAATGTGGCGGGAATTATTCTTGCTCTTTGCCTTGATTCAGGATTTTAAGTAAACTGTGGAGAATAGACACATGCCCCCAAAAATTCATGACAAAATTCTTCGAGTGCGATCGAATCTCGGGATAGTCGTTACTTGTAACTTAGCCAGCCACTGCCATTTTGCCATAACGGCTCTAGTGCAAAGCTAAGTTAACGATTTCAAAATCGTACAGTGCCGGTCACGACTTCGCTGTCACCGCGTCTCCTGCCAAATTGGTCCAAAACTTTCAACTCTAACTACATTCCTCCCACAAACCCAATCACCTCCAAACCACTCACGTTACACTTAGATAGGCTGTCGGTATGTAGATCGTGCTCCGCTAAGCCGTAGCCTTCATG